>CAMZMU010000096.1:34069816-34348744 GCA_947311845.1 Poa pratensis | reverse complement strand
TTTTAGGTTCTCATTTGGGCTGTTACAACTCTACCCCCTTACAGGAATCTTCCCGAGATTCTAAGTTCGGAAAGAAGTCGGGATACTCCTCACGAAGACTAGACTCTCGTTCCCAAGTTGCTTCTTCCTCGGAATGTGAGACCATTGAACTTTGAGGAACTTGGTAGTCTTGTTCCGGGTCTTTCTTTCGCTTCATCCAAGACACGGATAGGATGCTCACGATAAGTGAGGTCTTCTTGAGATCTAGCTCTTCATGATTGACCCCATGGATAGGATCCTTGAACACCGGCGAAGTTGGGAGACATGAAACACATCATGTACATTTGGGAATTTGACCGGTAACTCCAACTTATAAGAAAGTCCTCGCTTCAGAACGGTGAAAGGACCAACATAGCGAGGGGCCAATTTCCCTTTGATTCCGAAGCGGCGAACGCCACGAAGGGAGAGACGGAGATAAGCTTTATCACCAATTTCATAGTGAATTTCCTGATGGTGCTTATCATAGTAGCTCTTCTGCCTAGACTGAGCAATCTTCAGATTCTCTCTTATGATTCGAACCTTCTCCTCATTGATCACATCCGGACCAAAGAGTGCCTCTCTCCGGTCTCGGACCAATTTAGAGGAGTGCGGCATTTTCTTCCATATAGAGCCTCGAATGGAGCCATGCCCAGACTAGCTTGATAGCTATTGTTGTAGGAGAACTCCGCGAAAGGGAGATACTTTTCCCAACCCTTGCCAAAAGAGATTACACATGCCCGAAGCATGTCTTCCAACACTTGGTTCACTCTTTCGGTCTGACCATCAGTTTGAGGATGGTAGGCGGTACTGAAGTTGAGACGGGACCCCATAGCAGTTTGGAAACTCTGCCAAAACTTGGAGACAAAGATACTTCCACGGTCCGATATGATCCTCAGAGGGACCCCATGCAATGGAACAATACGAGCCAAATATAAGTCAGCAAGTTGACTTGCCCGTATATCATCACGGACTGGTAGGAAGTGAGCAACCTTGGAAAGACGATCAATGATTACCCAATGCATTGTTGCCCTTTTGAGATCGGGGAAACCCGGTGATGAAGTCCATACCAATTTCATCCCATTTCCACTCGGGACTGCAATAGGGCGAAGAGTGCCGGCAGGTCTTTGATGTTCAGCCTTTACCCGTCGACGTGTCGCATTCAGCAACATACTTGGCAATTTCTCGTTTCATACGAGTCCACCAGAATTGTGGTCGAAGGTCTTGGTACATTTGGTACTACCGGGATGAATAGAGAGAGGAGATTCATGAGCTTCTTGGAGGATCACCCTCAATTTTGTTTCTTTGGCAACCAAGCGGTCACCAAAATAAACAACTCCGGATTCATTGACAGAAACATTTGGCCTTCCCGCTAGCAATGTTCCTTGATTTTCGAATACCCTTGTCAGTTTGAGCATCCTTAATCTGGTCTACAAGAGTAGATTTGATCTCCAGATTTGCAAGGTAGCCGAGGGAACAATTTCAGGTTCAAACGGAGAACTCTTCATGAGGGCAGGTTGGGCCTTTTCAATCATCAGATTGTTGCAATAGGACTTCCGACTTAGCGCGTCAGCCACGACGTTTGCTTTGCCGGGTTGATAGTTCAGACTCACATTATAGTCCGTGATTAACTCCAACCAACGCCTTTGCCTGAGATTTAAATCCGGCTGGGTGAAGAGGTACTTCAGACTCTTGTGATCCGAGAAGATCTCGCAACGGTTACCAAACAGGTATGGTCTCCATTGCTTCAAAGCATAGACCACGCGGCAAGTTCTAGATCATGAGTTGGGTAGTTGAGCTCATGCGGCTTAAGTTGGCGAGAAGCATAGCCACCACATGGCCATCTTGCATCATACACAACCCAAGCCTTGTAGAGAGGCGTCACAGAAGACGACGAAATCCTTGCTTGTGTCCGGCAGGACAAGCACAGGAGCGGACGTGAGTTTGGCTTTCAGTGTTTGAACTCTCTTCAGCTTCGGCCGACCACAAACTTTTATCCTTCTTGAGAAGGTCAGTCAGGGCCTTGGCTATCTTGGAGAAACCTTCGATGAATCGGCGGTAGTAACCCGCCAATCCGAGAAAGCTACGATGTCCTTGACTGACATTGGAGTTTTCCAATCCAGAATGGACTGAATCTTGTCAGGAATGACAGCCACACCATTAGCGGATATCACATGACCAAGGAAAAGATTATCCAACCAAAACTCACACTTGGAGAACTTGGCATAGAGGCGGTGTTCTCGAAGTCGTGTCAGAACCAAACGAAGATGTTCCTCATGCTCTTCATTGGTTTTGGAATAGATGAGGATGTCATCAATGTAAATGACGACAAACTTGTCAAGATAATCCATGAAGATGGAGTTCATGAGCCTCATGAAAGTAGCTGGGCATTTGTGAGACCAAAGGACATGACGGTATACTCATATGAGCCATACGAGTAACAAATGCCGTCTTTGGAATATCCTCCTTTCTGATTTTTATCTGATGGTAGCCTGACCTCAGATCCATCTTGGAGAATACCGTTGCACCAGCTAACTGATCCAACAGATCATTGATGCGAGGAATAGGATACTTGTTCTTGATTGTCACCGCATTCAACGGTCGATAGTCAGAGACTAGACGAGGCACGGTAGAATCCCTCTTCTTGACAAAGAGTACCGGACAACCCCAAGGTGAACTGCTAGGCTGAAACTCCTTGCTAACAGCTGATCAATTTGCTCTTTCAACAGAGCCAACTCTTCCACCGGCATACGGTAGGGCTTCTTGGAAATTGGAGCGGTACCGGGAAGTAGCTCTATGACAAACTCCACACTTCGGTCAGGAGGCATGCCAAATTCTTCCGGGAACACATCCGGGAAGTCACACACCACGTGTATGTCCTGGATTTCAGGAGGGGATTCGCCTTCCATAAAGCAAAGGAGAATCTCAGGTGAGGGGTACGATGGCGGACGGAGGTATTGATGTTGCAGGCCAATACTTCACAATGTCACCGGAAAGCGGTCACGGTAATGGTCTTGGCGGCACAGTCGAGATTAGCCGGTATTTGGTTAGCCAGTTCATGCCCATATGACATCAATGCCTTTGGACTTCAGAGCTACCAAGGCATAAGGAAAGACAAGGAACCTATATTAATCTGGACCTCAGGAGTAACCCCATCGGTTTGCCATTTGGAGCCAGGAGTGGCAATCACCAAGGGATGGCTCATTTTCTCGAACGGTATTTGTGGTCTTTTGCAAAAGCTATGGATATGAATGAATGCGATGCTCCAGAGTCAAACAAAACTGTAGCTGTATTGCCGTTGATTCGTAACTCACCCATAAGAACGCCGGGGTCCTCTTCAGCTTCTTCAGCAGAGATGTGGTTCAGGCGACCACGCACAATAGGTCCAGCCTTGCCAGTTGGAGTGGCAGGGGCTCGTGCAGGAGTTATCGCGAGAGGTGCCTTCTGGGGGCACTCCCTGGAGTAGTGGCCAGCCTGGCCACAGGTGTAGCAAGTGAGTCCAGGTGGAGCAGGTAGCATAGGACGGTACCCACTCCCGCCTATCCCAAGTGTCGAAGTAGTGGGGCGCGGAGGAGGTGGCCTATCCTGCTGCCTCGGCATGAATGGAGCACGAGGTACGGCGCTGTAGGGAACAAACACCCTGCGCTTCTTGCTCTCAGAACCCGAGGAACTCTGGTGGTCCCCATGTGCGGGCCTCTTGGAAGCTTCAAGTTCCTTTCTTCCTTGCTCAAGAGTGAAAGCCTGGTTGAACAGCTCCTGATAGGTCTGGAACCTGAAGGGCAATAGCTCATAGCGGAGCTGCGGAGTCAGACCCTTGCGGAACAGCTCTTGCTTGTCAGCATCATTGGTCACGTCCCTTGGGGCGTAACGAGAGAGATGGTTGAACTCACGACCATAAGTGCGGAGGTCCATCCGTCCCTGTTGCAAATCCAGGAACTCCCTCCTCTTCAAGTCCATGATCGGCTGGGAATGTACTCCGCACGGAAGGCAGTGCGGAAATCAGCCCAGGTGAAGACATGGTTGGCTGGAAACAAAGCCACATGGCTTTCCCACCACAGCCAGCAGCACCAACCAAGAGTAGGTGGCAAAGTTGACTTGCTCCGCCAATGGGACATGAAGCGCGGAGAACTTGCGCTCCAAAGCACGAAGCCAATCATCAGCTTCCAGTGGCTCCTTAGCATCAGCAAAGGTGGGTGGCTGGACGCAGGAACTCAGTGAGAGTGTTGCACTCGTTCCTCCGTGCATTCTGCTGCACCAACTGCTCAAGCAAGCGCTCATTGCGCCCACGGTTCTCCTCAATGGCCATCAAGACCTCAGCCATCGAGGGTGGTGGCGGCAGATCATCCTCATCATCATTGTGGTTACCGCGACCACCACGGCCTCCACGACCTCCTCGAGCCATTCTGGAGATTTGACAATGACACAGTTAGTATCTTTCTCCGAATGGTCGAACAATAGCATTAGCGTCTACACAAGTACACAGACTAGGGACGATAATACTTTGCGAGAAGGAAAACAACAAGATAGAACTTGGGTCAAAGATCAGCATCATGTGCTACTAGTGAGAGTTAAGAAATCACAACTTAACACACTCTAGTTGCACAATCCGGGACCTTATGTTCAAGTCCGTGGGTTAAAACCCAAAGAAAGGATCAAAGATTAACTCGGTAGAAACATCTGAGTTGATTTGGGATTGCAACGCAGCGGGAGCAACGTGACACATAACACTAAAGGTCGAACCCACACCCCGTTTCTAATCATTTTGAAGTAACAGAGAGAGTAAAACCTTTAACTCAAATCGAGGTAAGATTGCTCCGAGATTAGAGGGTAACCAGATAAGGAGTAAAAAGAATCCTAAGATGGTTTTCACAACTCATTTTTAGGTTAAAAATATTTTCACAAACACTAGACTCAACATCGACCAGTAGAAGGGTTTCCTACAGGCAGTACTGCTCTGATACCAACTTGTGGCGCCCGACCTGACTGTTATACAGTGATGCTGTGTGTCACCGGTTAAGCGATACAACCGGAGGTTACGGGTTTACCAATCCCCGGCCAAAACCTTTGGCAGGCGTTGCTCGGAATGGATCATCGGCAACGCAACACCCCGATTGATGCCTTAACACAGGCACAACCCTCAATGCATAATAGAGAGATCAAGACTTGTGGAACAACTGGCACATCACAGACTCTACGACACAAATCATATAGTTCAACTCTTATAATAGAGAAAGATAGCAAATGACAACCAGAGGTCACAGACCCAACATTACAACAAGCGGAAGCAAATTAGGTTGTTCTAAACAACAAGATCCAAATATGGCCTAAGAGGCCTACAGATAAACATCACAGCGCCAGCTGTTCCGGATGTCCCAAGCTGCCACCTGGGAACCCCAGACTACTCGTCGACGTCCACAAAGAACCCACCTTCGAGGTCGGTGAAGTCCTCCTCTGAAACAAAACAAACGACGTTGAGTTCGACGAACTCGCAAGATATATATAGAGCTTTAGCTCGATGAGGCTTTCAAAGTTATATGGCTGTTTTGCATAAAGCTGATTTTATTTATGAAAAACATAACTCAAGGCATCGACTATTCAGAATATTTTCAAAAGAGGTAAGAGTAACTCTTTTTTCATCACTTTCTCTCATAACCATCATCAACCACTGTACCTGTTCATCAAAGGCACCTCCCCGAATCACCCTCGAGGAAGCTCACCTTACAATCTTGAGTGGTACCTCTAGTACCCAGTTTTTAATCATTCCGTTAAAGTTATTCTATGATCTTATCGTCCTTTCCCAAGTTGTCCTTAACCGTGGACACGGCTTTTCGAAAAGATTTAACCCTGCAGGGGTGTACAATGTTTGCCACGCGTACCGTCCGGCCCATTACCTGCGTTTAGCTCTCTTCCTTGGAGAACCGGCTGGGTGGGAGCGGTGTCGACTTCTCCCTCGTTAAGGACTTTCCAGGATCATCAGTGGCGGTAGGACTGCCAGGATCACAACACCCCGCCCCACGGCCACTCATTTTCCTAACACCACCATCCTCATCCATCTCACCACCATCATCACGCGCAAATGGAAGCAAACTAGAGGACCCTGGCTAGCCCCGCTCGAGTTATTTAGTCTATGAGGGTTCCTGCAATGCATAGGCCTCACGCATGGTTGCACGCTCAGTCTTGGTTCGGGAGGTAAAGAACTCGCACCTAGGCGGCGAGAACGAGACAAAGCACCACAACCACAGTGGCCTCTCATCCCCACCTTTTAGCATTTTACCTGTCACATTTCTCCACCATCATCTCACATTTCACACCTGTTTCCAACAAACATATATCCATCGTACAGCTATGCATATAACTAGGCATGGCTAAGCATCACATAGCATTAAGTATCTCGGCCAACAACACAAACCTATGGATAATAGGAGGGGAAACAGATATTGGCATAGGGAAATTAATGCAACTATAGGATACTCTAATCCGACAAAAGTTGACATTTAGAACCGCATGCAATATTATAGTGGAGAAAATATTTGCGGAAACATAGGATAAGATATGCTCAGAGGGGGGATTACGCTTGCCTTGTTGATACGGCTGGTAGTACGGATCGTCACAAGACGGGGGTGGCACTTCACCTCCTTGATCTACCGATGCACAAACAACACCGGAAGACAATCAACACATGGCAATTGTGCAATGCATACAAGGATGATGATATGACATTTTAAATGCACCTAGAAGCTTTAAACATGACCAACAAGTTAAATGGGGTCCCCGTTATATTTATTGCATAATTTGGAAGAAACCCCATTTAAAACTTAATGATTACATTACTACTAGAGCACATTATTGTAATTGTGATCGATGATGCATGATGATAAGATTTTGGATCACTCATGTTTTCTGAGCATTTTGATATAAAGAACACATTTTTCTGAGGTCCGGTAAAAGTTATTACTTTTAGAATTTCCTCTTAAATTTATTCTTTTAATTAATTTAATTCCAACGATGAAATAATTAAGTACCCGACTCGAGGAGGGGATGGATATGCTGGAATCATCGAGTTCGATAACTCTAAACGCGAGAGGGGGAGCGGGGACATGTGCTATCGAGAGGGAAAAGAAAAAAAGAAATATGCAAATTTTTCTGTACAGGCCGGAATTTCGGTCCAGAAGGCTAGGGCCGGAGTTTCCGGTCCACCAATTTTTCAGCCCATTACGGCAGCCTGGACCGGTACGGAGTGACACCGGAGTTGGGCGGAGTCTCCGGTTGGGGAGAAAAAAATACTCCCGAACGAGAAAAGGAAGAGCAGCCACGCACGGCACGGACGCGAAAGCAACGGTGGCGCACGGCGGCGTGTGGTGCTACGGCGAGGCGAGCTAGCACGAGGGGTGAGGGGGAAGAGGGTGCTCCTGAACAGACGCTCACACGGACGCGGGGAAGGGGTCTGGGGGTCGGAGACGTGACTTGCTGAACGGCGACGGAATCGTCCGCGATGCCGGCGCCGGTGGTCGGGGAGGAACGGGCTCGTGCGCGGCAATGCGGGCGAACCAGCTCAATTCCTCGGGCTAGGCGAGGGAGGACGTTGAGGCGGAGCTTCTAGTGGTCGTCGATGTGCTCCTCGCGTGCTCAACCGACGGCGGGGAGCTCGGTGGCCATGGCGGCTATGGAGCTCGCCGGGGAGAGAGAGAGTGGGGGATAATGGGGGGGGAGAGAAGCGAGTGGATAGGGAGAGGGGGCTCGTGGGGCGGCTCTCCTGGCAGTGAAGGCAGGGCAGGGGCCCGGGCGCGGCATCGGGGACGCAACGGCGTCGAGCTGGTGCGGCCGAGCTGCTCTGCTCGGTCGCTACAGCGAAGAAGACGCGGTTTTGCAATTAGGCCCCTGGCAGAATTTCTTACCTCACGGACAGGTCTTCCTGGAATTACAAATAGGTCCTTTTCTGTTTTAAATTTAAAACCAGCACATGTTTTGAATTAAATGAGGCATTTAAACATTTTGTAAAAATGTGAGAAAATTCCAGTAGCCTCCCAAACTCAATATGAAGCTCCCTAATTTTGGTGTCTCCAAAAAAAATGTTTTTGACAACATTTGTTCATAGTGTTGGATTATAGCATTTTGCTAATTTTCCAAATGTTGCTATTTAACTATTTTGGAGCAAGGGCAGAAGTAATATTATGAACTCTTGGAACTTCCTTGATAATATGGATGTCCAAGTATTTTTGTTCTGCAACTTTGAGTGTCTCGTTGTTGTGAAAGTTTCGTTAGAGCACTTTGGCATTTGGTTTTAGCAACTCCATATCATTTCGATACCAAATGTTGTGTCAACTCAAAAGAGACCTGTTTATGCATGGATGCCATGATGCAATTTAACTCAAAAGTGGAAAAATTACACAGGTTTTTAGGTTCTCGGTTTTGGGCTGTTACATCACTTGCTGTTATTAAAGAGTCCACATAAACATGGCAAAGGTGTCATACCTTTCATCCACTTCATGCACTCAACTATCATCGTTGTTCTCCTCTCCCAACTTGAACTGCACAATAAAAACTCAAATCTGCCAGAAAATGTCACTGCATACAGTACTGTTTTTACCCTACCTAGACACCTCAGAAAAATCTCATATTTTACGTGTGTGAAGGTTATGATGTGTTGCAGCAGTGGTTAAAATTTCAGCTCAATCGGAGTTACAGAGAAAAAATGAAAAATAAAACAGCGAGCAGATTTCAGCAATTTCTGCACCTCCGTTTTTGCGTTTGTTTCAAGAAAACGAAAATTTTTTGTTATTTTTCGTTCTAAGAAACAAAAGACAAACAACCAGAAGTAAAAGAAACAAATAAAATCTTTTTGTGTTTTTGTGTTTTCAAGAAACTTATCATAGCAATATAACGGTGATATAAAACAATGAATGGAGAGTAAGAGAGTACTCCCCCAAGCTTGCGATCAAGCTAGTATCCTGGGTAGTTGCCGTATCCACTTCCACTTCCAGGGTAGTAACTATATGGGTAGCCTTGCATGCTTGGGTACAGGGGCTCCGCCTGAGGCATGTACCCCTGTGTCTCTGGAGCTTGTGGCTCCTCCTGAGGCGGCGCCTCTTCCACTATCCATTTTCCGGTACTCCTGTCAAAAAGATCAGTACGGGGGAGCCTAATGGACACTCGCTGCCCACTAGTGCTCAAATAGTTATACAGATAATGTCCCCATACAACGTACTTATATCCATGCGAGTAGTCAAAGCAAAATCAAGTAATTTGGACTCTTGCACTGAGTACCCATGTTATCACCATATCCTCTCTCGTTTTTAATGTAATTGTACACCATAGTAGCAATAGCACCAGCATAAATAGGAGTTTGATCAGTAATATTTCTACTCACAGCAGTATGCAAAGATCTAGCAAGTATGACTCCCAAGTTATATTCACACGGTGTATTTTCTTTTGCACATTTTAGTAGATAAACCATTGGTCCAGTGCAAGCAGAATTGTTATCCCTAGCAAGAAATCCTCTTGCAAGAAACAACGCAAAATATCTCAAACTTGGGTGCTGTATATGAGTAAATTTACCCCTATTTAATCTATCACGAGAGTTTACAGATATAGTGTGCCAAAACTCAACAAGCTCATGGTTGGTATCAGCACGAGTTTCACTCCAACTCCCTGAATTTTCTACACCAATAGCATTGCAAAATTCCCTAGAGACATAACAAGGCGCTCACCTCTCATAGTAAATTTGCAAACAAAGGTAAGAGGGGTGCCTTACTTCTCTTCCTGTGCTTTTGGGGCTCCGGGCCCTCAAATCTGAAGGTAGAGAGGAATTCCCGCGAGAGTTCTTCATATGTATCTTGGGGGTTCTGGGAGAACCTAAAACCAGTTGTAGTGACGAAGGTGTCGAAGTCCTCTTTGATCCCCCACTGTTCAAGAACATAGGGATCTTGCCATCTTGTTGTATGTATTTTCAGCTTCTCCCCTACAAAGAATGCATCATCCTCCCACAGGTGGTCGTCATCATAATTGAGGGAGACTTTGCATGCTCTTCTTCTTGGTCTTGAGCTCATCCCAACCAAAGCTTTGCCCTTGCTAAACATGATACCTTGCTGCCCAAAAACAATATTCAACAAAAATCAAGATGTAACACCTTAAAACAACATTAAGCCATCCATAAATAGTCTCCACATCAATATCATGCATCAATATCAACTAGAAAACTTGAATCTATGGATTTCCTAAGCATAAAAGGGTGACACCTAGTGCAGCAAAATACTTCATGCATGAGGCATAAGAACAAAAAGTAATTGGATGAGTGGAGGAGTCACATACCAATGAGCAATCCCACCAAACAGATTTGAAAAATCTGCCCTAAACTTGGAGATCCAAGGATAGCAGGAAGAGAGCTCGAGAAAATTTGGGAAAAATACCTGGGGCTGGTTTCCTGTCGAGGGGAAGGAGATGGGCACTGGATACTCACCTAACCCCCTCTGTGGGCCAAAATAGTGGGTCCCACGCGGCCAGGTACTGTGGCCGCGTGGGACACCCTTTTGGGCCCTGGTGGCCCTCTGGTGTCTCCCTTTTGGCTGTTAGTTCCTCTGGTAAAATAACTTACCTCCAAATTTTTCTGGAATTTTTCGAGAAAATTTTCTGAACAGAATTTTTCAAACTACATTTCTGGAATTTCTGCACTTTGAAATAATTATGCTCATGCAAATAATCTAAAAATTCTAGAATAAATGAAATCAAACATTCAAAGCAATTTTTATGGGAATCAAGTTTGCATCATTTTCATATTAGTAATGAGGTTGATCAAGTCTCATTAATAATATGCAAAAGATATAATACATGATTCTTTATTTTATATGTTTTCTGAGCAATTTCAAGTCACCTCATATTTGATTGGAATAGTTCCAATCATTAAGATAGCATATTTTGGTTCAGGAGGTGGTAATGAATCAAAGCTTCCTATTATAAGAGTATTCCTTTTAATGGAGTTCACACTCTGGCTTACCATAGTAACAGATTTCTTCTTAGGAAAATAGATAGTGTGCTCATTTCCCTTGACATTGAATGTTACCTTGCTCTCAGTGCAATTTATAACAGCCCCTGCAGTGTTTAAAAAGGGTCTTCCAAGAATAATAGACAAATTATCATCTTCAGGCATTTCTACACAACAAAGTCTGTAGGGATTAACACATTAGCAATAGAGATAGGGACATCCTCACATATTCCTATAGGCACAGCAGTTGATTTATCAGCCATTTGTAATGATACTTCAGTTGGAACCAATTTGTTTAGGTTAAGTTTCTTATATAAAGAAAAAGGCATAACACTAACACCAGCTCCTAAGTCACATAGAGCATATTTCACATAAGTTTCTTTAATATGACAAGGAATAGTTGGAATACCAGGATCACCACGTTTTTCAGGCATTTTCCCTTTAAAGGAATATTCAGCAAGCATAGCAGTTATTGCATCAGTAGGAATCTTTCTTTTATTAGTCACAATGTCTTTCATGTATTTGGAATATGGAGGGATTTTAATAGCATCAACAAGAGGAATTTGCAAACACAAAGACTTAATCAACTCAAAGAATTTCTCAAATCTAGCATCATCCAAAGTTTTTATTACCTCTTGGGGATATGGTATGGGTTTTTGTACCCACGGATCCCTATCTTTACCTCTTTGTGGATTAGGATGGCTCTTCTTTTATTCTTCTCAGTAGATGGTGGAGGGTCTTCTTTATCATTAGGTTCAGGTTCTTCAATATTTTCATCCTCTTGTGGCTCTTCTTCAGGTGAAGGTGATTCTTCTTCTTCATTATTTTATCTTCAGTCTCAGCATCAGAAATAGAAATATCCTTATCTTGCTCTTCAGAGTCATCAATGTCCTTGTTTTCATTGGGAGATTTTCCTGCAGAAGATTTCTTCTTGAGAGCTTCTTGTTCTTTTCTCTTGGGATGGCCTTCAGGAAAATCAGGATCCTGAGTACTTGCACCTCCCCTAGTGTTAACTCCACAAACCTGTTTCTTCACCATAAGACTTTCATACAATTGATTTTGAAGAGAAACCATTTGTTCAACTTGATTATTCATCATCTCACAGTGTTTAACAATTCTTTTTACCTCTCCCACACTAGCATGTAAACTTTCTCGAAGAGATTTAATTTTGTGAGAGTTCTCCATAATAGTCATTCTAATATTATGCTCCTCAGGATTATGATGATAAGCAAAATCATTCATGTAGGATACATCAACAGGAGGTGTTACCTTTTCATTACCTTTTATGGAGCTAATAGCATTGACTTGAATTGGAAAACATGGTTGATCATCAGGAAGTTTAACACCCATTTCAGATAATTCCTTAAGATGAGAGGTTTTAATTCCCTTCTCTTTAATAGCCTTGGAAGCTTCTTTCATTGTTTCGTTATCCAATTTGAGCATGCCTCTTTCTTCTCCGGAAATATCTCTTCAATATTCCAGTCTTCATAATTCCTAGAGATAGTCTCCAATAGCTCAGTTGCTTCATCAACGGTCCTTTCCCTGAAAACATTACCTGCAATACCATCAAGATAGCCTCTGGTGTTTTCGGTTAGACCATTGTAAAATATATCAAGTATTTCATTACTCTTGAAGCCATGGGTAGGACATTTCCTAACCATCTTACTATACCTCCCCCAAGCTTGGGGTAAATCCTCCTTCTCTTTCTGTGAAAAGTTGCTAATCGCAACAGTCAAACCATGAATCTTATCAGCAGGGAAATACTTATTATAGAATACCTGCAAACATTCTTCCTTGCTAGTAATACATCCAGGTTCTAAACGATTATACCAAGTTTAGCACTTCCTCCCAAAGTAAAAGGAAAAGCTTTAAGAAATAGTAGCGTTGATGGATTTCATCTTTACCAAATAACACAGATAAGTCATGCAAGACAGCAATGTGTTCAAAAGGAAACTCATCCTCTCTACCATAAAACTTATATTTTTCAGCTTTTTCAATTATTTCAGGATCAACACTAAACTCATAATCTTTATCTTTAATTTTAATAGCAGGAGCATTCATTTTCTCAGTAATAGGAAAATATCCATCAAGAGGAGAATTTTTATAGCTATCAAGTTTATCCAATTTATCAAAGTCAGAATTCATAAAAGCCATAGTAAATGCCTCCTCTTCCTCAGAAGAAGTTTCAAATTCATCATCACAGTATTCATTATCTTCTAACTCAGATTCCACATTTTCAGGTGTTTCAGTTATCTCAGATGTTTCAGGTGTCACTTCTTTGTC
Organism: Poa pratensis; assembly: GCA_947311845.1. NCBI lineage: Eukaryota > Viridiplantae > Streptophyta > Magnoliopsida > Poales > Poaceae > Poa > Poa pratensis. Next base: position 34,335,468 of record CAMZMU010000096.1, on the reverse strand, counting down.
TATGCTACCACATAATAAATCATTTTCATTACTAGTAGACATTTTAGACAATGGTGAACTAGATAAAACCTTTCCTCTTTTCTTAGGAGCAACAGCAGAAGCAACATTAGGTGAAAAGTTTGGCCTACTTGGCAAATCCGTACCTCCGCGAGTAGTTGAAGGCCTCATTCCTTCAGAGTAGTCTTTTCCTTTCCCATGGTTAGGAACAAGCAAAAGCAGCAAATAGATGATAACAAGTTGTCTTACCAATAAAGCTAGGTTCCCCGGCAACGGCGCCAGAAAACGTCTTGATACCCACAAGTATAGGGGATCGCTGAAGTCTTCGTTGGGAAGTATTACCCAAATTTATAGTTCGACTCGATGGGAACACAAGAATATCAATAAGACCTTGGCAATTGAGGCGTCACTCTCAACCACACCTGTATATCAATAACTTGCAGCAGTAATAGTGATGGCAGTAGTATGATTCAAGTAACAAGCAGAACAGTAGCAGTGAACAAGTGTTTCCCAGTTTTCACCGGAAAAGTGAAAGTGTAACTCAGAGATTTAAAACGTAGGCATGAGGTGATAGCGGGGTGTTGCAAGAATGAGATTGATCATATAATAAGAAACAAATAACAATGGGACCTATCTCTAACTCCGATATATGTAGGTATGTGTTCCATATTTAGTTGTGCGTACTAACCAAGAGAATTTGCACAACATCTATTGTCCAACCTGCCCATTTCACCGGGGCCAACTTGGAACTACAGGTAATTAAGGTCTACCCTTTCGAATAGACCGGAACAATGCATTAACACTTCATGAACACATAGAATCCTCAAACTAAAACATCTCCCCCTTGTTTTCCCTATATGTCACGTTTAGGGTTCGCAGGTTCAACATAATAGCAGGTGATACACTTTGCAGATAAATACCAAACTCAAATATATGATGGGGCAATATAAGTTCAGTACTGAAATCATGCCACTCGGGCCCTAGTAGCAAGCATTAAACATAGCAAGAGTGCATCAACACAATACAAAAGTATCCTCAAGATAAAACCCTAAAATCCCGAACAACGGGTAGCATTACATGATCAATCTCATCCAATCCCCATCCACCTCACATGCCTACAGCGGACTACTCACACATGGTGATGGAGATGAAGGCGGTGAAGATGGCGGTGAAGACGGTCTCCGGATCCCTCCACCGGAGGAGAAATCCTGGATCAATCTGTCCCCGAAACGAAGATCGTGATGGTGGCGGCGTTCTGTTTCGCGAAAGCTCCTCTCCTCCTAGGGCAAGCACTTTTTCGTATATATGAGGGGGTACGTCGAAGACCGAAGGCGAGGCGGCGCCCGAGGCCCATTTGGGCTGGGCCCACGCGGCCAGGTACAGGGGCCGCGTGGGACCCACCCATTTGGCCCTCGAGCGCTTCCTCGTGTCCATCTTTTGTCCATTGTCCTTCTTTTCCATAAAAATTGACGTGGTAATTTTCCCCATTTTATTTCCTGCAGAAATAGCCAGAAAAGAGACTTTGCTAAAAACAGCATTAGATTCAGCAGTTTTATTCAAATATGGGAAGATTTCGGAGCAAATCATGAAGCAAAGTGCTTGGAAAAGTAGATGCATTTTGGATGCATCACTCAGGCACAGTAGTTTCAACCACTTTAGCAGTAGTGGCATAAGCACTTTCATATAGAGCAAGGTGCAGCGAAGAACGATTCATAAATGCCATAGTATCAATGAGATAAAACGGCAAATAAAATTCAGCTTTCAAGTTTCCTTACCAAACTTCTTACCAATAGCGCAACGCTCCCCGGCAACGGCGCCAGAAAGTATCTTGATGACTCCCAAGTGCAGGAGATCAATTGTAGTACCTTTCGATTAGAAAAGGTCGTCGAACCACGAGGAGCTGAAGGTATTGGTTAGTAAGATTGATAAATAAAACAATAAAAGATGCAAGTGTTTTTGGTATTTTCGGTTGTATAATTCCAATGCAGCAAGTAACAGTAGCAAGTGAAAGCTCTCAAAGAGAGAAAGCCCAATCCTCTTATGTGGCAAGAGGACAAGCTCAAGTGATGTGTAACTTATATGTGGAAAACGTTCCAGAGGGCGGCATGGATGTTGCTAGGCACAGAGATTTATTAAACAACACGTTGAATATCTTGTCAAGTTTTAATCTTCTTTGGACGGAGCCATAATTCGGTATAGCTAAATAAATAGACTGCATCCCTTATGATGGATCATGTGGCCAAGTAAATGACTGCACAAGAGTTATTAATACATAATGTCCCACCATAGCATTACAGTCTAAGGTCCCCGATACTAATACCCTCATAATATAACTTCATGACTCAATCTCAGGTTTACTTGTCCTCCCAAGTCTTCCTCAATTCATTATACTACGGTGTTCTCCTATGAGCCCATATAGGTGAAGTGTTGTGCAGTCGACGTTCGCACAACACCATCATAGAATCACATAAAAGATAAACTCTTGACAAAATACCAACACATGTTATATATAAATCATTGCCAATTCATCCTATGCCCTCAGGAACATATGGGTATTACTCACAATGTGCAAACATGATCATAATCAGTGGCATAAGTGGTACAACACAATCTGAAAATAAAACTTCACCCAGAAATAATAACAAGTACTCAATCACAAACATGAATAGTAGCACAAGACAAGTATCTAGGGTATAGCAACTCTCAAACTATGAGGGGAACGGAGCGGATCACGGAGATGATGATGGAGATGGTGCTGGTCTTGATGGGGGTGATGATGTAGAGGCCTCCTCCCACGCCAAGGAGGAGAGGTGATGACGATGGCGATGATTTCCCCCTCTCCGGAGCTCTGGAGCAGCAGGATCTGATCCCCCCACGGAGGGAATCAGAAGTTTCGCCGCCGCCGCGACCTCGGATGGATTTGGGAAAATTAGGGCGTAGGTTTTCGGGCGAGACGAAGGCGTTGCTAAAAAGCCCCAAGCGAGGAGGTGCCCGAGGGCGATTTTGGTGGGCCCCATGGGGCCAGGTACATGGACCGCGTGGGCTACCCCTTTTGGCCCTCGTGGCTCTCCTCTCTTCGATCTTCTTTCCATCGTCTTCCTGAAACTCCTGAAACAATAAAAACAAGAAAAGGGGGTTTTCTGCCTCCCAGAAATTAAATACCAAAAATAGGGACTTTGTATGAAAGTCCCCTAAATCATCTAAAACATGTAAAAACATTGATATAACAGTGCATATAACATTCTAATATGCTACTAAAGGTTGCATAAATGATGATATAAAATGCACGTATTACTGGGATCCGATGAATATTGATTACTATGTCAAGTTGATTATTGATCTATCATATATATGTTGTTTATGATCTTGCATGCTCTCCGTTATTAGTGTAGGCTCTGGCCAAGTTTATGCTTGTAACTCCAAGAGGGAGTATTTATGCTAGATAGTGGGTTCATGCCTCCATTTAATCTGGGACAGTGACAGAAAGTTCTACGGTTGTGGATGTGCTGTTGCTACTAGGGGTAAAACAGCAATGCTTTGTCTAAGGATATTAGTGTTGTTTACATTATGCACCATACTTAATGCAATTGTCTGTTGCTTGCAACTTAATACTGGAAGGGGTGCGGATGCTAACCTGAAGGTGGATTATTTAGACACAGATGCATGCTGGATAGCAGTCTGTGTACTTTGTCATAATGCCCAAGTAAATCTCATAGTGATCATCATAACTTGTATATGCATTGTTATGCACCTCTCTATTTTGTCAATTGCCCAGCTGTAATTTGTTTACCCAGCATGTTAGTATTTTATTATGGAGAGACACCACTAGTGAACTGTGGACCCCGGTCCATTCTTTTACATCTGAAATACAACCTACTGCAATCATTGTTCTTTTTCATTCTCTGCAAGCAAACATCATTTTCCACACTATAGTCTAATCCTTTGTTTTCAGCAAGCCGGTGAGATTGACACCCTCACTGTTTCGTTGGGGCAAAGTAGTTTGGTTGTGTTGTGTGCAGGTTCCAAGTCAACAAGTCAGACCTTCATCCACAAGCACCTTTTTCTGACGCCGTTGACACCTTCAGAGAATCGCCGACTTCCTACTGGTTCGATAACCTTGGTTTCATACTGAGGGAAAACCTGATGCTGCACTCATCATACCTTCCTCTTGGGTTCCCAACGGACGTGTGACTTTACACGCATCAAGCACCACCAAGAAGGGTATCAATTCAACAAGAAGTGGTATCAGATAAGAGTGCAGCAGAGCCTGATAAGCCAGTGGAACATGATGCAACAACTAAAATACCAGAAGATATTGTAGCAAAACCTGTAACAATGAAGCCTGTAATCCAAAAAATTCCATTCCCAGAAAGATTGAAAAAAACCAAGGAAGAGAAACAATATGCCAAGTTCCTGAAAACCATGAAGGAAGTTCAGATAACAATTCTCATTCTAGATGCAGTGCTACACATTCCCTTGTATGCCAAGTTTTTTAAAGACCTGATTACTAAGAAGAGAAGCTTGGAAGATCCAGAAATTGTTGCTCTGACAGAGGACTACAGTGCTGTCATACTGAATTATATGCCCAAGAAGCTGGGTGATCCAGGGAGTTTTAGCATCCCCTGTGTTGTAGGAAAGAGAACATTCACATCATTGTGTGATTTGGGTTCATCAGTTTGTGTTTTACCTCTGGCTATCAGTCAAATATTGCAGTTAGGAATTCTGAAGCCTACATCAATGACTCTGCAGTTAGCTGATAGAACACTGAGGAAACCAGCTGGGATTCTTGAAGATGTGCCAGTACAAGTGGGAAATTTTTCTTATCCAATTGATTTTGTGGTACTAGAAATGGAAGACAATTCTGAATCCATGATACTTGGCAGACCATTCTTGGCAACAGCTGGAGCAATAATAGATGTAAAAGGTGGAACTCTGAAACTGCAGTTTGGCTCTGAACAAGCTGAGTTCAGCAAGAAGCATGCTTCTCACCTGCCAAACATACTGGAGCAATGCCAGTCCATTGATGTAATAGACCAGAGTGTGTTGGATACACTACAAGAAATGCAGACAGAAGAGCCTCAAGCACAAGTGTTTGTGACAGCAGATATTCTGATCACCAGGAGCTGTGTGGAATATCTCTATGTGAAAAAGATGCAGATGCTGAAAGAATTGAAGCTCCTAAACTAGCTCCTAATTCTATAGTTGAGTTGAAAGAATTACCATCTCATCTGAAATACATATTCCTTGAGAAAGAAAAGATACACACAGTAATAATCAGTTCTGCTTTGGATAATGAACAAGAAGAAAGCTTGTTGTCAGTATTGAGGCTGTACAAAATGTCATTGGGTACTCTATTGATGATATCAGAGGAATTGATGAGAATGTCTGCTCTCACAGAATACATTTAGAAGATGGCAGTAAACCAACTAGAGAAGGACAGAGAGGACTAAACCCAGCAATGCAAGAAGTTCTGAAAAAAGAAGTCCTGAAACTGCTAAAGGCAGGAATGATTTACCCCATTTCTGACAGTGAGTGGGTGAGCCCTATACATATTGTGCCTAAGAAAGGAGGTTATACAGTGATAGAAAATGATGAAGGGAGATTAATGACCACAAGACCAGTTACTGGATGGAGAATGGTCAATGACTTCAGAAAGCTGAATAAGGCAACTAGGAAAGATCATTTTCCTTTGCCATTTATGGATCAGATGCTGAAAGGCTTGCTGGTCAGAAATACTATTGCTATCTGGATGGATATTCTAGGTTTCTGCAAATACCCATTCATCCATCTGACCAGGACAAGACAACATTCACTTGTCCATATGGAACATTTACTTACAAAAGATTACCATTTGGGCTGTGTAATGCACCTGGCACATTTCAAAGGTGTATGATGTCTATATTTTCTGATCAAATTGAGAAGATCATGGAAGTATTCATGGATGATTTTACAGTATATGGAAAAGATTTCATCACTTGCCTGCAAAATCTGACAGCAGTATTACACAGATGCTCTGAACAAAATTTGATCTTAAACTGGGAGAAGTGCCACTTCTTGGTAACTGAGGGCATTGTGCTTGGTCATTTGGTGTCTTCCTGAGGAATAGAAGTGGACAAAGCAAAAGTAGATGTAATTGCTAAACTACCTCCTCCTGAAAATGTGAAGGGATACAGAGTTTCTTGGGACATGCTGGTTTCTACATAAGGTTCATCAAGGATTTTTCTCATATTGCAAAACCACTTACACACTTGCTAAATCATAATGTGCAATTTGTGTTCGATGAAGCATGTATGCAAGCCTTCAACAAGCTAAAAGAAGCTCTGGTAAAAGCTCCAATAGTGCAGCACCTGACTGGACAGTGCCATTTGAACTGATGTGTGATGCAAGTGATTTTGTAGTAGGAGCAGTACTTGGTCAGAGAAAAGAGAAAGCTGTCCATGTGATTTACTATGCCAGCAGAACATTAGATGATGCTCAGATCAATTACACAACCACTGAGAAGGAATTGCTAGCAGTAGTGTTTGCATTTGATAAATTTAGACCTTACCTTGTTGGACACAAGAGTATTGTCTACACAGATCATGCAACAATAAGATACTTGGTAAGCAAAAAGGATGCTAAGCCTAGGCTGATCAGATGGATTCTCTTGCTGCAAGAATTTAATATTGAAATCAAGGACAAAAAGGGGTCTGCAAATTCAGTAGCAGATCACCTGTCAAGAATCAGTTGCCCAGAAGGCAGAGAGATACAAGATAGAATGTCTGGTGAGCAGCTAATGGCAGTAAGTGCTAGTTCTCCTTGGTATGCAGATATTGTGAATTATCTGATTTGTGAAATTATGCCAGCAGATATGTCTTACCAGCAGAAAAAGAAGTTCATGCATGATGCAAAAAGCTATTATTGGGATGAGTCATTCCTGTATAAGCATTGTGTAGATGGAATTGTGAGAAGATGTGTGCCAGCTGAAGAAATCAGTGATGTTATGTATCAATGCCATGCAGACATGTATGGAGGCCATGCTGGAGTTATGAAGACCCAAGCAAAAATCCTGCAAGCTGGATTCTACTGGCCTAACCTGTTCAAGGATGTGCATGATTATATCAAGCAATGTGATCCCTGTCAGAGAACTAGAAAAATATCAAGAAGAAATGAAATGCCACAAAAGGGAATTCTGGAGGTGGAACTATTTGATGTATGGGGAGTGGATTTTGTTGGTCATTTACCATCATCAAATGGATACAAGCATATACTAGTTGCAGTGGATTATGTGTCCAAATGGGTTGAAACAATACCCACTGTTAGTGCTGATTCGAAAGCTGTCTGCAAATTCTTCAAAACTGTCATTTTCCCAAGATTTGGAGTACCAAGAGTAGTGATCAGTGATGGTGGAGCTCATTTCAACAATGAACAGTTAGAGAAGCTCCTGAACAAGTATGGTGTGAGAAACCACAGAGTAACTACACCTTACCATCCTCAAGCCAATGGACAAGTTGAGCTGCCAAATAGAGAAGTGAAACAAATTCTGGAGAACGTTGTTTCTAAGTCCAGGGGGATTGGTCAATAAAATTGCCAGATAGCCTGTGGGCATACAGGACAGGATATAAGACACCTATTGGTATGTCACCATTCAGGCTTGTTTATTGAAAAGCATGTCATTTAACTGTTGAGCTAGAACACAGAGCATAGTGGGCAATAAGGAAGCTGAACATGGATTTAGGCAAAGCTGGAACTGCAAGAAAGCTTCAGATATGTGAGTTAGAGGAACTGAGAAATGATGCTTATGAAAGCTGAAAGATCTATAAGGACAAGACCAAGAAATGGCATGACAAGCACATTCACAGAAAGGAATTCAGTGTTGGACAGACAGTGTTGGTTTATGACTCCAAACTGCATTTGTTCTCTGGGAAATTCAAGTCAAGATGGTTTGGCCCTTGTATCATCAGGAGAGACCTTGGACATGGTGCTTTTGAAGTACAGAGTGCAACAGATGGTACTTTCAAAGTGAATGGACAGAGACTGAAGCACTACAAATCAGGAGAGCAGTTGAACACTGAAGAAAGTGAAGAAACAGATGATGATGAAGCTGAGGATGATCTCAATACATCCTCTGCAGCTGAGAACCAGTGAATAAGCTACAGTCTGGCTCATGACTATAAACAAGCGCTCATCAGGAGGCAGCCTGGTACCCTTGTACATTATTTATATGTTATTTCCATTTACTTGTTATGTTTTGTTTGTGTTTTTCCCTTTGTCTTTGTTTTTCAGATTTTGAATAAAAAGAAGTGGAGAAGTCTTGGATATGATATCATGAAGCAAGAGGCAGAATAAACACCAGGTGGAAACATTCCAATCCTTTTATATCCCATTCACAGCATGAATAATATTGGTATGCCATGTTTCAGATTTATGATCAATTTGGCAATTTTATGGCTGTTACAGAAAAAGTTTTAAGGTTTTGCTCTGTTCTGATCAAATAGCATTACATTCTGTTGTGAATCATTGATTGTATCTGCTTATTATTCTTGCAAAGGCTATGTTCAGACCCATTTCTCAAAACAGAATTGATGTATTTCTCTGTTCAAATACTTGTGGAATACTTGATAATGCCATTTGCTAGGAAACTGAACTATATGATCCATTCTAGAGCCATTTACTAACCCCATCCCTGCACATTTGCATTTCTTGCATTAGCAATCAATATCTGTGGATAGTGATTTGTGAAGCACTAACATTAACACTAACACTAATTGCAAATGTGGTAGCAACAAATAATTTTTGCATTAGCAACCACAATCTCGGGATTGTGGTATGTGACGCACTAACCAGGAAAAGTGGACTGAATCTTCAAACAAAATTTCTGGCATTAGCAGCTATGATCCTGGGATGGTAGCTTGTGATGCACTAACTAATAAAACAAGTGTCTTCTTAACACTAACTAACTCATGCATACCTGCAGCATTAGCCTATTATGTTCCCTGGAACTGTAGTAGGTGAAGCACTTACTAAGCATGCATCCTTGCATTATGGCTATTTTCTGGATCATTTATTGTCTATTTCTGTGCAAATTGTCTTATCATACTAATTCCAAGCATTTGAACTTAGAAGTGATTACATTCTGCTATTTGAAACTTGTTTCTAAACAAGCACTTGCTCTATTAGTAGACAGAACTGCATTGAATCCAATTTAAATGAACGGCTAAGTTTTCAGAACCTTGCACTGTTCATATTCTGCTTGTTGTCATTTGTATCTAGTTTTCTTTACTTGAGGACAAGCAAAATTATAAGTCTGGGGGTTTGATCACCATCATCTATATGCATAATTCACAGAACCAAAACCTCAAAAATATAATTACTTCTATTCCCAGAACTGCAATTATCTGCATTTTACAGTGTTTTCACCCTTTTTTACAGTTCAGTGCGCAAAGGCACATATTCTTCAGAAGATCCAATGTAGAAGTGATTCTTGAAGCAACATTCAACTCATTCCAATGCAGCAGACAAGTTGGACATGATCTACAAGAAGAAATCAAGCCAGAAGAAGAACAACACCTCTATGCCAGAAAGTGAACAGTAACTGACAGAGAGTAATTCTGTCAGTTAAGTCAAGTTCTTCATCACCATTCGAAGCAAGGCACAAGTAAAGCAACTTAAGGCCCCAGGAGAAGATAAGAAGCAATTCAAATAAGTTTGAATCATAGAGAGGGAAAGAAGATCAACTTGGAGATCAAGGAAACCACAAAAAGGCAAAAAGGTGAAAAAGGTGGAACATGCCATGTGCACTATGGGCTGAGGCAAGAAGGAGGAAGCTTCCCTCTGCATCAACTCGTACCACACCTCCACCACAAATGGAAAAAGGTGTATAAAGCCACCACCACCACAAAGCCTCTCTCTCGCCCCTCTCACACACACCAGCTCGCCATCCACTCCACTTTTTCCCTCAGCCTCCACTACACATTTTCACCACCAACTCGAGATCAAGAACTCCAAGAACCAGAGCACGAACAAGAAGAACATGATGAACAAGGAGATCAGGAGAAGAAGTACAAGGCCTTGGTGACCAGAAGCTCATGATCTGCAACTCTGCTTCCACTCCTCTGCTTCCTCTACTTCGACTAGTCTTCTGTGAGCTATAGCCAAAGATTTCTCTCCACTTTCTTGTGTAATCCTGTGTGAAACTAGTATATCATTCATCTGCAAGTAGAGCTTCTGATATTTGGCTACTGCAGTGAATTGGGTGACACAGTTCTCTGTTTTATCTGAAAATTTACTTGATCTGTTTGTTGTGTGCCTTGATCTGTGTGTAAGGCTAGTCCCTGCACACTGAGTGTTGTAATTTTGTCCCTAGCCTCCCTTTGCTTGTTAACTCACTCGTGATTTGGCCTGACAACCCAGAAAGCAGTGATCTTCGTGTTATGTATTTTTCTCCTGCCTAAACCTGCTAAAAATCCTTGCTTGCACGACTAGTCTCTACAAGCTATTGAGATCAATCTTGTTCCCTGTCTAAACCATGCTTGGATCCTTGCAGTGGACTTGATTGACAACGAAGAACCTGCAAGTTGAATTCTGAAATCTAGTTCTTAAACCCTTTTCTTTGTAAACCTTTACTTTCTTGTTTGAAACCTGAAAACCTAAAGATTTGGTTTAGCTACTACCAACCCTTAGCAACATCATAATCTTGTTGATCCCTGTGGAGACGATAACACAAACCCCCCTAATTCTACACTTGACCAGAGGGTTAAAAGAAACTATTCTTTCTATTTTCTGTTTTCAAAGTTAAAGAACTAATTCGTTGGAGATTCAAACCCCAGACATATTTAATCCATGAGTGTGTATATATTTTCATGTTTGGCATACATTTCTAAATTGGAACCGGCTTAGACCATTTAATCCATGAGTGTGCATATTTTTTTTACACGCACGGGCACTTTGCTAGTACACATATTATGTGCTGTAATAGTACTAGTAATCAAGACTCAAGAGAAGCATAAATATGACGTTGTAAATTCGGTTGATGCCACAACTATCAATATACACAACGGGTGCAACGATGGCAGCTAACTGGCCAGCAGATGCGAGTTGCGTTTGGAATGATGTATCAACCCATGAGCAGCTAAAAATAATCATAATCGGAGGTGATCCGAATGAGGAGGTAGCTAGTAGAGGTTAATGGAGGAGACGGCGAGGTAAAGCTCATCTTCCTCCATGGCCAGCGCGCCTTGCATTGCCGGCCACCACTCCGGCGTGCTGCTGGAATCAGTGGCATCGACGACGACGATGCTGGTTTCGTTTGCCATCGAAGACACCTCCGCCACTGTGAATTCAGGCTGATCTGCCGCATTGTCGACGTTGCGCGCGAAGCGGCCCTTCACCCTCGGCCGGCTGTCCGCCAGCGTCTTCCGGCAAGCGTACTGAAGATGACATATATGATGGGTGATGAGTAAGCAACGACATATTCATGCCTGAATTAACCATCTCACAACCAATCGATATGGAGACGATGAGCATAAGTTGAGGAGACCGACATACTGTTATCTTCTTTTGGAAATTGCGGTGGTTGCGTTTGCTCTTGTACTTTTCGACGCGCTCCCGTCTCTCCTCCGTGCTATACCTCGCAGCCACTGCCGGCACAGGCGGCCCAAGGTCTCCGGTGCTCACCACACGGCGGAATGGAGGCTGTTGCTGCTGCTGGGAGGAGTAGTAGTGCTGCTCTGCCTGTAACAGATCACCGTAGCTCGAGGAAGACGGTTGAGATGGGACGAAGCCATTGCTGCCCTGACAAGAATATGAAGAAGAGTGATGATACATTGTGTACTGTGCTCGTTTGTGTCCTGTGTGTGAGTGATGATTGCTGTGTGCGTTGGGGTCAAGCCTGGACATCAACCACATATATATATGTGTGGCCCAGCAAGTCAACACTTGTGCTAAAAGAAAAGCAGGTCAACTATCACATCAAATCTGATTTCCAGTGACATGAGCTGCTAAATTGTGCTATGATTTCTAACCACGTTTTGTATGGTTTTTGGATCCGGTTTCCCTAATTAACTGGATCAATTCTTTCTTCTATAATACAATGCGGGAACTCCCCGCCATGGGTCGTCAGAAAATTGTGCGGTGGCACCATTAACTTGAGAGTTCTAATGACAAGAAAGCAATCCACGGTAGAGGCATTCTTACACCGCAGACACGAGCGTACTAACTATAAGTGCATACTCAACCAAGCGGTGGCCATATCAACTGCAGAACACCAACCCAGAACCAATTCTACACGAATCTGAACATCAAGAAGTCACAGCACAATTCTAGCTAGTACGGTCAGGTTGTGGTGCACCTTTGTCTGTCTGCCTAGCTACTGTTAATATTCAACGTCTTGAGAAAATGAGGGTGTACGTTCAGGTGCAGCACAACCAAAAATGAGAAACGGGTGTCATCCACTTTTCCCACAACTATAACAAAAATAAAAACAAGCTGGAACGCATATATATGTTATGAGCAGAGCAGCAACCTTCTCGACCAACAAGATTTCTCCTTGTTATGCACAAAATAGCTTAGTGCAGGAGACACCAGTATCTGAATACAACTGTCCTGCCACGGAGGGGGGATTTCAATTGATTATGAATGCACACCACAAGCACAAGATTGTGTAAAGATAATAACAGTAAAAGCTGGCAAATACAGCTGCATAGCAATGTGGTTAAGATCAATAGCGCAGACAATTCAAGGAGACATGAGCAAGTTGGGAAATCTCCTACTTTTCCACTGGAATCCTTAAAACCGTATGCCGAGTACACTAGGAGGAATGCCTTTTCTCAGCACCTCTATGTGCACAACTTGCAATTGACCACAAAGCAACAACAGGCCCTACCACTTTGTCCCATGAAGCAAAGTCAGGATCCTGGGTTCGTACTTGATTTGATGATTCCAAGCTAATCATTTCTTAGCTACAACATTGGGGAGTGTACAAAAAAAAAGGCAAAGAGAAGAAACTAACAAGGTTTAATTATATTCAAAATGGGGGAAAAACTGACATGTGCAGGGAAGCTCAACGCTGGTCAGGGACTAGATGCATGTCTGGAAAATAGCCCTTGATGTGACTTCGTCCCTTCAAAGCCCGACTTCCCCACTACTATGATTTCCTTCAAAAGTGACATTTGCCAAGATTTTGTTTGGGAACAATGACCTTTGAACCTTGCACCGCCCTACATCATACAGCCACAGAAGAATCTATGTTGTTTGATGCATCCATTGGACACAGAATTGGCTGCTATATACCCACGATGCTGGTTTGAGTTGACAATTTCTCGCTAAGATCACTAGATGTTTCCGATCCTCGCTCAATCACACGGCTCCATTCTCCAATAAACAGAGAGGTTCAGATGAGTCCCTACAGTACGTAGCCCACTCAGGAATTGCGCATCACATTGACTTAGTCTGACAACACGAGCTCTCAAACCTTCAAGTGGGCTTAGCCAACCGACAAGATAAGGTCAAAGGGCACCATGCTATAGCATTACAGATTCATTTGCCTTCGGTAAGCAGCAAAATGCTAGAATGTATACACCCCAACAGTCATTATAGATTTTCCTGCAACTTGCGTAGATTTCAAGAAGTGTAACATCACAACTGTAATCATTCACATCTCAGTGCATCGAGAAAAAAAAAAAGATGATCGCAGGGGGTGATGTAGCTATGACCATAGAAGATAATGAGAACAAGTGGAACTATTAGGACAACACACAGTTCTCACAGATCTTACTTTTCTTCAAGTAGCTTGCCTATAAAAATAGTCTCACTACTACGACATTACATCATGAGTGGCGATGCAATTATTGTTTTGTTGATGTGTATAAATTTTATGCAGAAATGAACAGCAGAATGGACATATATGCAATTATACCAATTAATAGCATCTACGAACCAAAAGATTTGCAATATGTCTAAAGTTACTCCTATTGGACATCTATGGTAGATGACTATTCATTTGTACATGAAATCAGGGACATTCATCAAGTCACTTCAAATGTCATAAGATCTGGTACAATGAGACCAGATTGATCAAGACTGATAAGACTGATCTCTATCTAGTGGAGAAATGATTTCAGTTCTGAACAACACCTTCCATAGGGTGCATCTGTGATGCCTTTTATTGCTGTCATGGTCTCTAAACCTTTTCCACATCAACTTCTCTATAATAGTTTGACTTTTTCCTTCTGTAGTTTGACTTTGTTTCTTTCAAAATGGTCCACACCAAGATGATACTCAATGTCTCGTTAACTGAAGAAAAAATTAAGATGATAAACATCGCATGCCCACACCTAAGTAATACTTATACTGTCCACAGCAAGGAACTGATTGCCATCTTGGCGATGTAGGCCTCCAACATCAGCAGCAGATATATAGGCTCAGAATCTGATTCAAGAAAAAAATAGACGCGGGGATAGCAATTTATCTCTTTTTTCCTGGATCCTAAGTTTACATGGAGAGAATGGTAACATAACTCATTTTTATGTGTTATTATGCCTTTTCCTGAGAAATATGACTAAAAGAATTTGTATGGGATGGATCCAAAGTATATGATGTAAATTATGTTGTATTTGGACGGATTCAAAACTAGTGTAGGAAGTTGTGAATGGTGAAATGCAATAATGTTTATAACATCTATTATTGCTGGAAATATATGAACCATAAATATTCCATAAAATCTGTGAATCACTTTCCTCATAAAATCTGGCTGCAATCAATTTTAATTTTATTTGCTTCATCGTTTTTCTGGACGCAGTAAATTCTGGCCCGAAAGTGTTCTGCATGTTGAAGAATGAACATGGCCAGTTGGGGCATTTCCAAATAAAACCTGACCGTAATAATTCTGACCAAAAAAATTCTTCCCTTTAATTTAAGAGTGTCCATCCTTAACTTCTGAATGCTGAAACATGGATGCGGTGCAGAACCAGATAGTATGAAATACTTCATATGTGGGTCGTGAACTTCAAAATGGGAGGACTGGCATAATTCAATTGGAGATGGCTAAGATTGTCATGTGAAATGTGCAAGAAAGAAAGCACAGATCTTACAGCTGGACTGGATGCACCGGATAAGCCCGGGACGTCCACGATGTGTGGAATGTAGTTTTCGATATATAGGCTTCTTCAAGGAACTGACGAATCCAATCATTTTTTAAGATAGGTGTTCTACATTTTGTCCAGCACGCCTAAGGGCTTCTTCCTCCTAGGCTTCTTCTTCATGGGGATTCCTTCATCATCACAAGGTCCAGCTAGAGCTCTATGGAGATAAGGGCTGAAGCCGCAAGAGATGAGGCTGTCAAACCAGTCATCTTCGTGTTCCAGAGGTACAAAGGTCCGGACGATCTTGTAGCGCATGTCAACGGCGAGCAGGTAGGGCGGGTATGACGGTTCGAACGTCCTCTTCAACCGGTTCTCGCTGTACTCGACGAGCACCAAGTAGATAACGTCGGCGTCTTTCGTGCTCAGGAGGGGGTACATGGGCGTCAAGTCCTTGTTCGGGTTGCCGAACCCCTTGAACCCCCACAGCGTCTCCAGGCTGAGCTTGTGCTCCTCCTGCCACCCCTTGTCGTGGTCCAGCAGCTTCCACACAGTCACGGTACGGTCCTTGAGTTCGACGTAGTCCTGGAAGCCGTCGATGGAGACGAACCTGATGAAGGAATCGTGGACGACACCAATGGTCCGGTACGCGGCCGGCTCGGCGATGCTGATGTGCTGCCCCCCGGCCCGACGGGCAGGCGGATGTAGCCGCCGAAGTTTACCGCGCTGCTGTTGTCGTCGAAGAGGGCGTCGCAGCTGCAGTAGGAGACGCCGCACAGGAGGTCCACCCAGTAGGCGTGGCCATTGAATGAAAACTCCGTGTTGGTGCGGTTCACGCTCCAGTCGATGAGGTCCGGGAGGCTGGCCTTCTTGCACTCCGACCAGGGCGGCGACGGCGAGGAGGACCGCCACAGGAAGAGAAAATCACCATCGCCGCCGTCGTCCATCCGACGCGTGCTGACCAGGGCGTAGTCGGGGCCATGGCATGGGCGCGCCAAGGAGACGCTAGAGCTAAGAGGGTAAAGCGAAGAGGGGACTTCGGGCTCCGGGATCATGCGGAGCGACAAGGCGACGGCGTCGTAGATGAGATAGGACAACGGGACTTCGTCGCCCGGAAAGTTCAGGCTGATGACGATGACGGTCTTGTCCACGGCCACGATTACGGCGAACAGATCGCTGCGTAGGATGACCAGGTAAGAGACATCCGGAGGCTCGTCGGCGAGACGCACTCCGATGACCATGCCCTTAAGTTTCTCGTTGCAGATCTCGAGTTGGTCATCGGCGTACCCGTCCGCCTTCCTGTACTTGCACTCCAAGATGAAGAGCGGGAGGCTGGTGGCGGAGACGCCATCGTCGTAGTCCGAACGCACGCGGCGTTGAAGCAGACACTCGGAGGGGAACATGAGGATGTATCTATGGAGGCGTCGGCGGCGGGGACGAGAGCCTCAGCTAGGTTTTTCTTCTCTGTACTTTGATTTTTAACCAACATGCTATTTGGTCGTCCTCAAAGTTCTAACTACCAAATACCTACAAATATTATGCTGAAAGGGACGCAAATAATACTCCCTCTATTCCAAATATAAGGCGTATTTAGTTTCCTTTGATACTTTGACCTAGAATTACTAACTTCAAAATCAAAACCACAAAACAAAATTGAGCAGGAATACAATGGTATCAATTATACGAAGTATGTCACATAAAATACATATTAATAGACTAATTATTGGTCAAATCCTTGGTCAAATCAATGAAATGCGCAAAGAAATATCAAATTAATTCCACATTATTCATACCTACGCCGCGGCGCCTTCTCAATAGCGGGTTCGGGTGACTCGAGGGCAGCAACAATAGTTATGGTGGGGAATCTTCTGCATGGACGGCCGCATAGATGACCCGAATGGTGCAGCTGGGCTACGACCGGAATCACCTCTGCCCCTCGGCGTTGTAGTTTGACGGTGAATGTTCACATGTGAATCGGTTGAGCGCCGCCTCTCGCTCCTCGCATATATGTGGCTCAGCAGGGGTTGTTGGTGTAGAACTTGGGGACGAACCACAACCGAAGCTTCTTCTTGCGGGTTCTGGACCTCACACATGAAGTCAAAGCCCTCTTTTGCGATTGGCGCCATGGGCACCCCGTCCAAGCTGAAGCCTAGCCTTTCGGCGGCGTGAGGATGTCGTGCTCAACGAACAGACGTGCCTCATGCCAGAAGATCCACTTCATGTTCATGTCCATGGTCCTGGTGGTGCGCTTGCGCCTGTTGATGTCGGCGCCAGAAGAGAAATGGAGAAAAGAGTGGGGTTAGAGGCAGGTTAGCCGACGAAGCCGTTCTTATACATCGCCCGCCGGGATAGGCCGATCGGCGGTGGGACGGGCGTTAATGCATCGTGCGGGGAAAATGCAATGTCGTCGCGTCGACTGGTGTCGGCGTTAATACGTCGTGACGTCTTTCCTTGAGAACCGTGTTGCCAGAGCATAAGGATGCTTCCCCAGCAGGAGCAAGAGGAGGTTGTGCCGCCCAAGCAAGAGGAGGAGGACGAATAGCTTGCAACTCCACCATCCATACATCCGACGTGGTCGTCCCGTGTGGCTCTTGTAGACCCGAGATGGCTGGCGGCTGCACCTGCGCCGGCGTGGCATCCGGGAACTCCAGACGCCACTCCATAGGACAATGAGTCGGGAACCCTTCCACCCAAGGCCTACTCAGATGACGACGAGTAATTTATATTTATATAAGTTTGAGTTTGAGGGTGTGTCTATAAATATGCAATTTTACGTGTCATCAGGTTGCGTTATCAGGTTGTCGAACAAAATGGGTTTGGTCCAGACACTTGGGGCGCGTTTGGTAGGTTGCATGCCTTTCTCACCTGCGTCGCGGCAGGCTGGGGAGGGCAGTGCTGGGCTACAACGTGATTTGGGCCATGTTGGGCTAGTTATTTGGTTGCCTGCATCAGAAAACGAGCCACATTTGGCCCAATGTTTGGTTCACTGTTTTTCCGTTTTCGGCTCTGCAAAACCGACCTGCCCTTGTTTGGCAGCGTGAAAAATGCATGTATGCACAAAGAAAGAGTAATAGAGTCACCCTATTCAAATTTAGTGAGATTACCAGGCAATGCAAAGGAAGAAAGGAGGCAGAAATCATCTACTTAACAATGACTAACCATTGATTTTGTCACGAGAACACACCCACTGACCCAAAATAGGGTTCCATACTTACACCCCACAAGCTTAACTACAGCTAGGGTTAAGAGTTTGGTTACAGGTGCAATCTGTGCACCTGATAAGTACTTACACAAGGGGAACACTCCCCTGGCATCAAAACATGAAGAGCATACAAAACAACTGCTCTTCAAGCAACCTACAATCAACTAGAACTCACTTGGGATGAACTGGACAGACGAAGACCTCCGGAGTGGAGCTGATGAACCTGAACAGCTTCACCTTCAGGCCGTCGCCGTCATACTTGAAAACGAGAACGTCTCTGGTGTCCAGCTAGATCTCCTTGGCGAAGTCTTCCCATCCTTTGAACATGACAAGGTGATCTTCGAACCACCTCAGTTGGACGAAGTACTCACAGCACTTGGTGGTGCGCAGTGGAATGCAAAGCTTGGGCTCCTTGCCATCCTTGTTCATGGGCTTCTTCAACTTCCACTTCTCCACCAACAGCCTCTGGATGTCAGGCGGGAAGACGATGGAATGAAGATCATCATCCTTCACCTCCACGAAGAAACTTCGGGGAACGATGCCATCAGTAGAGTATCCCAGCTTTGGTGCACGACCCACTTCCCGTTCCCCTTTGCGCTTCTTGTATGTCATCTCCTTCAACGCCAAGGCCAGACCTGGCACATGAGGCCTTGTGACATTGTTGTGCACAATGCTGTCAGTCAGAGGATGTGGAGGGTCCACTGTGTTACGGTACTGGGTGTGCCAGTCCTGCAATGGAGCATGAAGTTCAGGCAATGCTAGAGCATGAAGGGCAGGCAATGCTAGAGCATGAAGTTCAGAAAATGCAACATCATGAAGTGCAGGTGATGAACATGGACAGAAACTGAGTCCTACTGACGAGGTAATGCAACATCATGAAGTGCATGTGATGAACATGGAGTATAGGCAATGCAAGATGATGAACATGGACAGAAACTAAATCCTAATGACGAGGTAATGCAACTGAATCCTAATGACGAACTACAACAAATCTGCAATGCGAAGAACATGCAGCACATCTACAATGCACAATCCTAGTCAGATCTGCAATACGAAGAAGATTGGTACCACTTTTACTGAAAGGCTCGTCGAGGGGCCGGCGCCGGTTGCCGGTGGTGGAGGTGGAGTGACGGTTGCCGGTGGTGGAGGACGAGCGACGGTTGGTGGTGGAGGACGAGCGACGGTTGCCGGTGGAGCGTCGGTTGCTGGAGGAGGAGGTCTTGGCGCCGCGAAGCTTGGCAGCGGGTACTGGTTCACCGGAACCTGGACCAGAAGGGGGAACCCAGGCGACAGCCCAAGAGGCGGCGATGCAGCGGCTCGAGTAGGACGAGTCGGCGGTGGCCTCACCGACGCGAAGCTATGCACCGGGGCGTCCTGGACCGGCACCCGGACCAGATTGGGGAACCCAGTCGCCGGACCCCCGGCCATCCTCACAGCGGCTGCATGCGCTGCCGCTTGGACTGCCCTTGCAGATTCGGCGAGCCTCCGCGTCTCCGAAGCCGCCATCACCGCTGGGCTTGGCCGATGCGAAATCGGCGAAGGACGCTTCATGGGCAAGAGGAGAGCGGGGTCAATCTGTGCCGCCGCACTCCGACCACCGCTGGCGGCCCCCTTCTCGAACTCCCGCACGGCTCTCGCCACCGAGCTGCAAGATGCGCTATGGCCGACGGGACCGCGGGCCGGCGGTGGGTGAGGAGGAGGCGGAGGAGCCGCTGCCATTGGGGTTTTCTTGGGCGGTGAGAGAGAGGCGATGGGACATGAGAGCGGTGACAGTCAGAAGAGGCGTGGGTGCGGGGGTTATGGCGCGTCTCCCGCGCTTCCCCAGTCATGCAGCCGTTGCCACGTTTCTTCTCCTCGCGACCTGGCTACCTGGAAACGGCCGATTCGGTCGTTCTTATGGGGCCTGGCCCGAGGGTGCTTTAGAAACCGCGTTGACCAGGCCCAACACGCTTCACAGGCTACCAAACACAGGCAAGTTGCAGCTGGCGGCCGGGCTGGGCTTCATGCAGGCCACCAAACGCGCCCTTGGAGGTGTTGTTGTGGACATTTTTGCATCCGGCCCCACATTAGGGGGTGTTTGGCGGATGCCGGTGGAGATGCTCCGACACCCAAGGCATTATACTTTCCTAATCCTTGCTGTTCTTAATTAATCTTTTCAAATCCTATCTCTAACTCTTCTTTCTAATTCAGGTTCTCCCCTTCATGAACTCTTCCCTAGCTGACTCCTTCCACGAGTCTCATTGGGAGGCAACATGCTACTGTCCACAAACTGAAGGCTAGCAACCTTGGTCTCGTTGCCCCCACGGCTCAAGGGGTTAGGCGCTTACTCGTCCACCGCAACTTGTGGAAGAGAATTGATAAGCATCAGATGGTTCTCATATAACACTTTTGTGAGACTACTTAAAGCCTTAAGTAAAGTCTCATTTGGTAGCAGGGGAAAAGCTCGGGATACTGGCCTTTTCCCCGGGCGAAAACCCCCTCACTAGTAGGGAAACCCTATATAGATAGGTTGGCACTCTGTGGCGCACCCTTAATTGGTGCGCCACAGATTTTTTTTGTGGCGCACATGGTTTAGTGCGCCACAGAAAGTCACATTTCTGTGGCGCACTAAACCACATGCGCCACAGAAATTAGACATTCTGTGGCGCACCAAGCCTGGTGCGCCACAGAAAGTCACATTTCTGTGGCGCACATGGCCAGGTGCGCCACAGAAAGTTATCTGGGGGCGGGTTAAAATTTGAAAAAAAAATTCTGTGGCGCACCTGGCAGGTGCGCCACAGAAAGGTGACATTCTGTGGTGCACCAGGCAGGTGCGCCACAGAAAGGTGACATTCCGTGGCGCACCAAGCTTGGTGCGCCACAGAATTTTTTTTTTCCAAATCCCACCCCCCCCGGATCGCCTTTTTAGTCTTGCAGGAAGTAAAAGAAAATGATAAAAATTTCAATAAATAAAATCCTTTGACATGTAGTTAGGTTTGAGTGTCTAGTAGGTATAGAAATTTTGAAATATGAATTTTGACCTTTTCTGCAACAAACAGGAAAAAAAACTTGTAACGGCCATAACTTTTGCATACGACGTCGAAATAATGCAAAAAATTTGTCACAAAAATCGTGAGAAAAATCCGAGTTCGAATCCACCCGGGTTTACCCGGTCAGCAATTCACAGATTTCTCAAATTCCAAAAGAAAAAAAAGTTATTTCAAACAGACGATTTTTCGCAGCAAAATCAAAAAGAAGGAAAAAATTCAAAAAATTCAAAAAGTCCAAAAAAGACACAGAAATGTATAACAAAGAAGATTGTTGAATTTTTTTAAAGTGTTTTGACTTTTTTGAATTTTTTGGATTTTTTGAATTTTTTGGAGTTTTTGAATTTTTTTGGATCTTTCGAAACTTTTGAATCTCCTTTTGAAACTTTAGAAGTTTTTGAAAACTCTGAAATTTAAAAACACACATTTATAACACATACCACACATATACACATACAAGACTTAAGAGGGTTCATATGATATATATATCAATAAGAACTTGAGTAGCACAAGGGTAGGTGGAGTGGGTGGAACTTAGAAGTTAAACGTGCTAGGGTTGGAGCAATTTGAGGATGGGTGACCTAGCGGGAAGGTATCAGTTCAAAAAATTCAAAAAATATGAAAATAATTCCAATAATTAGGATTTTTCATATTATTTCATATTCTGATTTTTCTGGATTTTTTTGAAACTTTTTATATTTTTTTGCATTTTTTGAATTTTTTGAGAATTCTGTGGCGCACCAGGCCAGGTGCGCCACAGAAATGTGAGAATTCTGTGGCGCACCAAGCCACGTGCGCCACAGAAATAATTTTTGTGGCGAGAATTCTGTGGCGCACCCAGCATTTCTGGGGGTGCGCCACAAAATACCAAATTGATGCGCCACTAATAGCCTTTTCTGTACTAGTGCCTCGGTCGAATCTGGCCCGAGGAGCCCTACTTGGCCATTTGGTGCTCCGCCTGTGGGGGAAAATTGGGCCCTTCCGCAATATTTCCCCGGGTGAGAGTTCCACTAGTCCGGAGGTCGGGGAGGAATTCCGCTGCTCGCTCTCCCTCTCGCCAGGCCGCGGCGGCGCTCGCTCGCTCTTCCTCCGGCGACCGCGCTCCCGACCGCTGCCTCTCCCCTCCCCGGCCGTGTCCTTCTCCGTCCACTCTCCGTCGACGGCATTAAGGTACCGGGCCTGCTCTCCCCTCTCCGTCTCGTCTAGATCAATGTTGATGCGGTTCTTGGTGTATCAATCGTCGTTGGTGGGGGATTGGGGACGGTGGGCGCAGGGTACGGATCCGCCGCCGTCGGCGCCTAGGAGGGCGTGCTGGGTCTGCGGCGGCGGCGACAGGGCGCCTTGCCGCCGGTGGACTTCCAGGCGATCTGCTTCGTACGAGCCATCGATCTGGACTTGGAACTGCCTCAGATTTGGGTGGGTGGTGGAATTGGAAACCGAATGCGAGGGACTGAATCGTGCGATGAGAAGTGGGGATCGATGCTTTCCTTGTACTGCACACTCCTTGCCGTTTCTGTACTGGCGTTTCCTGCTGGAAGTAGACGAGCAGAGAAACTAGAACAGGTTGTTAGTATGGAGATTTTATTTTTGGCTACATCATTTGGTGTGCATCATTTTCTCACTTCCATTGTTCCAATCTGTTGTCACTTAATTAGTAGCCATTTTATACAACACTGCAGTTGTGATCCTTGCGGCATGTTTAAATTAAGATAAGTGTCATCAGGCTTCCTTGTAGTACATACCAGACTTGCTTGACACATTGGATGCTTGTTTCTATGTGCTTTGATACTATGGCTTTCTTGCAGTACCATACCAGACTTGCTTTATGTATTGTTTGGACGCAAGGAGAGAGTAGAGTAGCTAAACAGGTTTTGTACAGAAGCAAGTCAGCTAGATGGTCACTAGTTTATGCGATGCCTTGCTTTTGTACAAACTGATACGTCCTTAGTGAAACCTGTTCTTCACACATCTACCATATGCCTTCTTGTTTATTTATCATTTGTTCATGGTTGCACCGTTATTATTTTTTTTCTTGCTTAAATACTAGTGATGGGTTCTAGAAGGGATGAGATAAGAAAATTTCTGCTGCAAGAACAAGAACAAGATGATGAGCTTTTGTTTGTATTGGTTCCCGCTTTATACTCTGCTTTGTATGAAGAAAAAAGACCAGTCCACACATCTTCTCTAACCGGTCCTATGAAGGTTAAGGAGATATTAGAAGGGCATGAGAGTTGGTCTAGGGTTGAGTTTCGGATGGAGCCTGAGATATTAGAAGGACATGACAGCTACGGCTTTTCAAATGTCAGCTGAATCGAGAAATCTTCCTCAACACCAAGGATCCGATCCTTCGCATCTTTTGGCTGAAGGATGAAATCGCTACTGCCATGGAGAAAAACTAAGGTGACTTCTTGTCTCAGATGTTTCCCTTAGCTGCACATTGTAATGTCTTTGTCAACACATTCTTCTATACTTGCTTGAACTATACCAAGAATGCTAGCGGCTGGCTAACTTCTAGCATTATCATCTGGCAGTTTAGGTAGTTTGGAGTTAGGGATTTGTATGCCAACATTCAGTTTCTTAAACCACCGAACTGGGCAGTGGCTGTTGGTGTTTTACTTCCATAATTATTCTCTTGTCTTCATGTTGTCTCCAGCCAAATTAACATGCTTCTGCGCAAAGTTATATCTATCCAATGAATATGTATGTTTGAAATATTTGCAGCTCATGTTTCTGTTCTCTCACCTTCAGATTTCATACTACTGATCGATGATGCATATATTACTCTTTGTTTGCATATGCCTGCAGATCTTGCCAATGAGCTCGGTTCTGCATGTTCACAAGCTTATATTCTGTGGTACCAGCTTTAAATCTGGAGTGTGAAGCACAATGGATCATGATGTTTATGTCGTTCGAGCCGTGGCATATTATTTATAATTTATAAATTATGTGTTTTTCGATGAGATTAATGTACTGCAGTTTGCAAAAATAGTCTCGCCTGAACATATGAACTGCAATATGCAAGATTGAATATTAATTGTCAAGTGTATGAGATATGCTCCAGGATGTCCATCAGGTGGATTATCTCGATTGCTTTGTATTTATTTTCTGCGTATTGGTTTCTATAGTTGTACCATATGAATTATATGTTGTTTGGCACATGTGGTATTTTTGAATTAATCAGACGCTTTGCTGCCAAATAGAAAAAAAACACAATTTTTTGGAACACCAGAGTGCTTAGTTCACGCAGAAAATAGAAGAAAAGTGTTTGTGGGATTTCCCCTCCTTGCAGCCAAATGGACACGGGGCTGAGGCAGATTTCCCCCGCGTAATCCAGGGAAACTGGCCGCACGTCTAATACCCCTTGGGGGCCTCCCTACTCAGGTTTTTTCCACCCTCGCTACCAAATTAGCCCTAAGGGTAGACCCGATAGGTCCTTTTCTGGAAGATGGTTCAACAGACATAAGACCCTAACCAACCCGATGGCCAACATGTTGATCCATTTCTTCAATTGGCAACAGTACATTGATTTTGATTGTTTCTTTGTAGAAATGATTCTATCTCGGTTGAACAGGTGCCATAACACTGCATCAATAATTCAGATGTTCGTCATAGAAGTAGTGATAAGTAAAATGATAGAACAACTCGATGAAAAATATGTTTTGACCTCTGGAAGTATAACAACTGAGCTGCAGCTTACAGGTATAGAAATTTTGGTTCGCTCTGTACAAACGCCAAACAAATTTGCAGATATTTGTTGATGAGATCACAGGCCCTTTCATATCATTAGCATTATGTGGATCACTTGAAACTATGATTTTTTTTTCCTCATTAGTTCAGTCCACAAATAGCTAAAACCTAAATAAAAAAAGAGAAAATAGACAACAAAAGAGACTAGTCGTGGTTGAGTAGTCAGGGTCAGCAGCAGTTGTTGGATCGAACAGAACACAAGTAACAGTGATGTAGTTATTTGAGAGAAGCTGCAGAAATCAGAGTGCAACCGTAAATATTTATCTCCAGAACCACATGACACCAGACAAGATTACTGACCATTTTGAATTTAATCTGAATTTCTGGTAGGCAACCTGACTTGTGTTCTTCAATTGCATCACCGATAAGGGGAGGTTATACAATATGTGAGTGTAGCTCCCTCTGCGATCAGATGGACTAATAGTCAATTATTAGTTAGTTGGGCACACATAGAGACATAAGAGCGTTCATTTGGGAGTGTTTAATTAGGTACTGATCACCTGGGGTTGAACACTGGGGGAGTTGAGACGGTCAGACGGCATGGCAGTTTGTGCCTTTGTGGAGGTGATACCATGCAGAAACCAAAATTCTCCTCTCCCCGATTCTGGATTCCAGACTTGACGAGGAAGAAGAGTCGAGCCCAGACGTTGGCCCAATTCAATAGGCCCATTTATAACTTTATATTCGACCCAGATTTAGGTTGTAAAATCCACTAGGCCTGCATCATACATGCTTGTTTTCCTGACAATAATAATAGCAGAGCTGACTTTGTTATCAGGTCATGAATCACGTTATGCACATAATAGTAGGCTACATATACTTATTTTCATACATGAGAGTCGAACTTCTCATTTTCCTCCTAATCTCCATTAATTTTCATATATGAGAGTTGAACTTTTCATTTTCCTCTGAACCTATATTGAACTTTCCATTTTCCTCTGAATCTGCATTGAACAGTTCAACAGTCTTGATTTTTTTCGAACAAAGGAGCGGCCCAGAAGGCCTGGATACCATTAATTAATTAAAGTGGCGGGTACAAATTACATCACGGACCAGAACAAAAACAGAATTAACAACCAAGTCCCTAACTTTTACAGAATAGACCCTACAAAGAAAAAGAGGAAAGCAATTGGGTCCTCCGCCACTAACAGAGAAGATCGAGCTCGAGCCATGATCGTCTTCCTCGGCGACGGGGACTACGCCACTTGCCACCAGGGAAATGATGAACACCATAGCGAACTCCACAAAGGGCCTCCGGATGGAGGTTGAACACATGCCGGGAAACTCCAGCGATCCTGGCCACCAGATAGCCATCAGAGTCGGCCGGCTGCAGCAAGCCGCCGAGATTGTACACCAAGCTTCGTATCTCTGCTCCACGGCAGCTTGATATCATCATCACGCCCGACGATTTGCTTCCTCCCAGCACATCCACCGTGAGCAGAGAAGGCCTCGTCCATCACCAAGAACAAGCTACCAGCTTCCAGCCACCACACTTGATTAGCAGATCTGCCATCAAACTCCATGCTCCCGCCACGAGCTGGAGGAGACATATTCGAGAGAGGATTGCAGCAGCAGAAAGCAAAAGATCCAGCCTTATTGAGGGAGTCCAGTGCCTGCATCACCGCTGTACTTGGCTTCGTCCATGGAAGCAGCACCGCGAGAAAAAAGAACACCTCGCAGAGCCAAGCCTGGCCAGAACAGCTCCACTCAAAGACTCCTGTGCGTACCTTATTAGGAGGGATGCGCGAGTTCCTCCGCCACCCTTGCGCCACCGACTGCCACCGACGAGCGTAGCGAAGCAGAGGAAACCCACGGCGCGGCGGATCTGGCCGCCGAGATCCACCGTCCGACCCTCAGACGGCACGAAGCCAAACAGGGAAAGCCCTAAACTAGACCTACAACTACTATGTACAGCCCGCGCTGCGCATCCTCGCCCACGCCGGCCGGCAGCGCCGCCGGAGAGGAGAGGGAAGCGAGCCGGGGAAAAGCGGTGGTCGCCTCAGTGGACTCTCAAAGCGGTGGAGAAGGTGTTATCAGTCAGTGCCCAACAGTCTTGATTAGTCCGAGTCAGAAAGCGGTGGGGAAATTTCCCCCGTTATTCTCAAAAAAAAAAAGTCTGAGGCAGAAGTAGCACACATTTAAGAGATTGTCCACACTGTATAAAATAATCTTGCCCTCTAATATAGTATGGTTAGTATTGATTCGTATATGTAAGTATAAGCATGTTAATTACGTCAGGTGGTTAGTGAATTACTAGTGCGTGCTTTGTATCGTGTCCTAGTATAGCTAGAACTCAAACTCGTAGTAGTAGTACGTGAGTTTTCCAAGTTGGGTGAGTTGGTACTAGCAGACCTACACGGACACAAGCTGAGTTCATTGTTAGACTATATATGTCACGGCACGTGACATATCTCTAAACCAACTAAATTGAGGAGAATCGATTATTGTGATCTCCCATTTGGTGGTTAGGGTTTGTAAATCTGTCTATATATTGACTAGCAATACAACGACCCATGTGTGGTCCATTGTCTCACATGGTATCAGCCAAAACTTCCTAAACCCTACCCCTGCTTCCGCCGCCCCTCCTCTCCCCTAAACCCTAGCCGCCTCTCTCACCATAGCCGGCCGCCGCCGCCGCCCCTCTCCTCCTCCCTCTACCTCTGCCATGGCACCCTCAGCCGAGCCCCATCCCAACGCCCATCTGTGGGCGCAGGCCACCGCCATCACCCACGTTCGTTCGCTGGTTCCGATCGTCCTCGACCTCAAGGTTCCCTCCTTTCCCAAGTGGCACACTTTCTTCACCATCGCCGTCACCACCTACGCGCTCGAGGATCACCTCACCACCGCCACCCCGCCGACCGACGCCACCTGGCTCCGCCTCAACGCCACTGTGCTCCGTTGGCTCTACGGCTCCATGGCGATGGACATCGTCGATCTTGTCATGGTGGACAACGCCACCGCCTTCACGGTCTGGACTGCCGTCACCGCGCTCTTCAACGACAACAAGAAGACCCGTGAGATTTATCTCTCCGAGGAATTCAGGAACATCCGGCAGGAGAGCCGCTCCATCAACGACTACCTCCAACTCCAGAAGACGCCTGCCGATGCGCTCGCCGAGGTCGGGGCGCCCGTGTCCAACTCCGATCTCGTCACCAACGTGATCAAGGGGCTCCATGAGGACTTCGACGGTATTGCCGATCTCGCCCCCCTCATCAAGCCCTTCCCGAGCTTCCTGGAGTTCCGCAGCATGCTGCTGCTACAAGAGCTGAAGGTGAACCGGCGCGCCGCATCGTCCTCTACCTCCGCCTCGGCCTTCGTCGCCGCCAAACCCGGCCCTGCCCCCCCGCCTCCCCTACCGCCGGCCACGCCGGTGGTCCTTCTGGCTCCAACAGCGCCCAGCCGTGGCGCTCTACACCTAACCCCCATGCTGGTCCCGGCTACGGCCGATACAAGGGCAAGAAGCCCCATGGTGGCTATGGCTCCAAGAACCCCGGTCCGGGTGGCGCTGCTCCTATGCCCACCCCGTTCAACCCATGGACCGGGGCCATCCAGATGTGGCCT
This sequence comes from Poa pratensis, assembly GCA_947311845.1. Taxonomy (NCBI): domain Eukaryota; kingdom Viridiplantae; phylum Streptophyta; class Magnoliopsida; order Poales; family Poaceae; genus Poa; species Poa pratensis. The sequence continues at coordinate 34,306,879 of CAMZMU010000096.1, read as the reverse complement.
ATGCAGCCGCACGGCGCCGGAGGCAGCATCCTCGGCGCTGGACCTCGCCCTCGCCCACACGCCTACATGGCCGCAGCTCCACCGGCCTCCTTCTACAACGCCCACGGTGGCGTTCCCCACGGCCAGGCCTACTTCGGCGCTCCCTACGGCGTCGCCTCCTCCCCTGCACCGTCGGCATCGGCGCAGACCTGGGATCCCACCGCCCTCGCCCAACACTTCAGCACCATGACGATGCAGCCGCCCACCCCGGAGTGGGTCATGGACAGTGGCGCCACCGCTCACCTCTCCAACAACACCGGTATCCTCTCCTCTCTATCTCCCCATCCTCCTTATCATCATGTCACTGTCGGAGACGGTTCCTCCGTTCCCGTCTCCGCGTCCGGGCATGCCTCTGTCCCTTCTTTTGTTTATAATCGCCCTCTTCATCTTAATCATGTCCTTGTTACACCTCGCATCATTAAAAATCTTGTCTCTGTGCGTCAATTCACCACTGATAATAACTGTTCTGTTAATTTTGACCCATTTGGTTTCTCTGTGAAGGACCTCATTACCCGGCGTGAGCTTCTTCGGTGCGATAGTACGGGGGAGCTCTATTCTTTTCAGCCATCGGCGCCTCGAGTTTTTACCACCACCACCCCCACTCCTGATGTCTGGCATCGTCGTCTAGGTCACCCCGGTCATGACGCTTATCGTCGTCTTTCGCAACATATTTCGTTACCTTGTAATACAAATCATAGCACTCTTTGTCATGCTTGTCAGCTTGGTCGTCATGTACGTTTACCGTTTTCTTCTTCCACTAGCAAAAGTACCCGCCCCTTTGAGTTAATACATTGCGATCTTTGGACATCTCCGGTTTTAAGTCATTCTGGTTACAAATATTTTCTCGTTATTCTTGATGATTTCACTCATTATTTATGGACTGTCCCTCTACGCCAAAAATCCGACGCTTACGCCTCCCTAGCCTCCTTTCGCGCCTTTGCCCAAACCCAATTCAACCTAGCTCTCGCGGCCATCCAGATGGATAATGGCCGTGAGTTCGACAACGCCAAACTCCATTCCCTCGCCGCCGCACACGGTATACATATACGATTCTCATGCCCATATACCTCCCAACAGAACGGTAAAGCCGAGCGTATCATCCGCACTGTCAATGACATTGTGCGTCCCCTCCTATTCCAAGCTAGTTTACCTCCTCCTTTTTGGGTAGAAGCCCTCCACCACGCCACCTACGTTCTGAATCGCCTACCCACAAAAACCATTAGCGCACCCTCTCCCTATTTTGCTCTTCACAACACCCACCCAGACTACTCCTCTCTCCGCGTTTTCGGTTGTCTATGCTATCCTAATACCGCCGCCACCATGCCACATAAACTTGCACCCCGGTCCAGCGCGTGTATGTTTCTCGGTCACTCCCCTCACCACAAGGGCTATCGTTGCATGGACCTCACCACCAACCGCATCATCATCTCTCGCCACGTCGTTTTCGATGAGTCCACTTTTCCTTTCGCCTCCACGCAGCCTCTGCCCGCTGCCACTTACGAGTTCCTCGACCATGCCATCCTCCCACTCGTCGTACCACCGGTCGTGCAGCCCGCCACGCCGGCTCCCTCCCCTCCACCGTCGCCGGCTCCCTCCCCTCCACCGTCGCCGGCTCCCTCCCCTCCGCCGTCGCCGCCTCCTCGCGTGCATCGCACGCGTAGCACCTCCGGCATTCACGTCCCACCCCGTGAGCGGCTTAACCTGCATGTTTCTGTCAACAGGTATTCACCGGTTCCCACATCCGCTCGTGCTGCCCTCAAGGACCCTAACTGGCTCGAGGCTATGACAGCGGAGTACCGTGCACTCCTCGGCAACGACACTTGGGAGCTCGTTCCTCCCCCTCGGGATGCTAACATCGTCTCCGGCAAGTGGGTTTTCCGCCACAAGCTGAAGCCCGATGGCTCGCTTGACCGCTACAAAGCACGCTGGGTGCTTCGCGGTTTCTCCCAGGAGCACGGCGTCGACTTCGACGAGACTTTCAGTCCGGTTGTCAAACCGGCCACGGTTCGCGTCATCCTCTCCATCGCCATCTCTCTTAAATGGGAGACTCGCCAGCTCGACGTCAAGAATGCCTTCCTCCACGGCAAGCTCGCCGAGGTCGTCTATTGTCGTCAACCCACCGGCTTCACCGACTCTGCTCGCCCCGACCACGTTTGCCGCTTGAACCGTTCGCTATACGGCCTCAAGCAGGCTCCTCGGGCGTGGTACCAGCGCTTCGCGACCTTCATCACCTCGACCGGCTTCACGTGTTCTCGCTCCGACACGTCACTGTTCGTTCTCCAGTGTGCAGAGGGTACTGCATATCTACTGCTGTACGTCGACGACATCGTCCTCACCGCCTCCTCGCCGCGCCTCCTCGACCGGATCACCACTTCTCTCAGCTCTGAGTTCGCCATGACGGACATGGGCAGTCTTCACTACTTCCTCGGCATCGCGGTCACCCGCGACTCCTCCGGCATGCACCTCTCGCAAGCCAAGTACGCCGCCGAGATTCTGGACAAGGCCGGCATGACTGCATGCACGCCTGCGACGACGCCGGTTGACACGGCGCCCAAGCTCGCCACCACCGCTGGTGCTCCCGTGGCGGACTCCACGGAGTACAGGAGCCTCGCCGGGGCTCTCCAGTACCTCACCTTCACGCGTCCTGACATCGCGTACGCCGTCCAGCAGGTGTGTCTTCACATGCATGATCCTCGCGCGCAGCACCTGGCTGCCATCAAGCGTATCTTGCGCTACATCAAGGGCACGCTCTCTCATGGACTTCAGCTTCACGCCTCTACGCCGGACTCCATGGTCACCTACACCGACGCTGACTGGGCCGGCTGCCCTGACACTCGTCGCTCTACGTCGGGCTTCTGTGTCTATCTTGGGGACAACCTAGTCTCTTGGTCCTCCAAGAGGCAACACACGGTCTCTCGGTCCAGTGCCGAAGCCGAGTACCGTGCGGTCGCCAACGCCGTCGCCGAAGCTAGCTGGATTCGGCAACTTCTTCACGAGCTCCATCGTCCATCTCCTCCGGCTACAGTTGTGTTCTGTGACAACGTTAGCGCCATCTACATGTCCACGAACCCTGTCCAGCATCAGCGCACCAAACACATCGAGATCGATCTCCACTTCGTTCGTGATCGTGTTGCTCTAGGACAAGTCCGTGTGCTTCATGTCCCCTCGTCTCGCCAGTTCGCCGATATCCTGACGAAGGGGTTACCATCACCGTTGTTTCTGGATTTTCGGTCCAGGCTCAACGTCCGCTCTCCTCCCGTTGTGACTGCGGGGGAGTGTTAGACTATATATGTCACGGCACGTGACATATCTCTAAACCAACTAAATTGAGGAGAATCGATTATTGTGATCTCCCATTTGGTGGTTAGGGTTTGTAAATCTGTCTATATATTGACTAGCAATACAACGACCCATGTGTGGTCCATTGTCTCACATTCATGTTCGAATAGGATAGCTAGTTAGCCGTGTACGGATCGTCTATACATATGTACGGGCGTCTTGTAAAAACCAGACCGTGAGGATTGAGTAAGAAATAAAGAAAAGTAGAAGGCACAAATCGGTACATTTCGATCGATATTATTGAAAGCACATACTTGGCTTAGACGTACGCTTGGCAAGAACAGCTCTTTGCCTTATCAAAAGCATTGTAGGTGTGATATAACAACTCACCGACATCTACAACTCCACCTCTCCAGGTATATATCCTCTACATCTACTTATCCACCTGACACACATGTATTATGTATATATGAATCGTTGAAAAATCATATATACTTGCTCCCGGAAGCCCTGTTTATTCTTGCTTACGTAGTTAGATTTGCTTACTTATTTTAAAATACGGCAGTGTGTATGATAACAACTGAGCAACCAACGACTAGAAGAGGGCTCTTTTTCCCCTCTCCCCGCTACAGTGTCCTGAGAGGCGAAAAAGAAGGCGCCGTTGTTCCTCCCTCCGCCGACGGCCAGACCGGTGGCCTCCTCCCTCTCCGGCCGTCGCTCCGGCGGTGGGGGAGTGGGGGGGCCCCGGATCTGTGCCCTAGGCGTGTAGATAGTAGGATAGGTTGGCCGGGCGGCGTTGGCAGGGTGGTGGTGTCGGCGGCGCCATGGAATAAGGGGGCTGGAGCTTCTTCCCCATCCCGACGAGGCCATGCGTGGCAGCGGCGTGGAGCTTCCGGCGTGGCTGGCCTCCGAAGGTGTCGTTTCGGGGTGCCGTTTTGTGCTCCTACATCTGTGGATGTTGGGAGCTTTTGTTCTCTGCGGGTGGTTGACGAGACGAGGCTGTCGACCGCACGCGCTGGAGATCCTGTCCTCCGGCCCTGTCGTCGTCGCGGCGTCGCCTCCTCCAGCGGCGCTGCAGGGCTTGTGGGGTCCTGGTGTGTAGGAGATGTTGCTGCCGTTGGCCTGCTGGGCGGAGCGGCGAACCGGATGGCGACGTGCTCTGTACAAGGTGTGTGGATGGAGGTTGGCGGAGCTGCTGCTTCTTCTCGACCACGTCGACGGAGGGCACCGGCTCTGGAGGTTGAGGGTGAGCTCGGGGAAGATCCCCGGCCTACGTGCCACAGCGAAAGGTGGGCACCTCTGGTGCTTCTTCTGGCGGTTCAGAAAGCCATTGCGGCGATGGAGCTTCCTCAATCTCGGGCTTGCTGGCTTCTGCTCTCTCTGCTCGCGGTGCTCGTCGGCGCCGGTGACGAGAGGCGGATTGGTTGTGCTGTTGCAGGGCCTCGGAAAGACTTCTTTGTAATTCCTTCTTTTGTCAGGGGTCTTTCTGCAAAGTGTACGGGTGTACGTGTCCTTCTGGACCTTTCTGTTACGTGTGTACGTGTTCTGTACTACCTTGTGTCTTCGACATAATATACACGTATGCCTATCAAAAAAAAACTGAGCAACCAACAGTATGTAGTATGCGCTGCACATAAGCTCCACCTCAAGCTCCGGGCATCATCTACATCACTACAATTATTTCAAGTGCCACTCATTCATTGACATGGACTGATCACTTGATAAGGGACATACACTGACCACTGTTTAAAACGTGATTCCCTGGAGTTCTCCAGACCGCAGAAAAACAAATAAACAAGCTCGTGCAATATCCAACAGTTTTTCCAAGTTATTCTAACCAATCAACTTATAAGGTCTAAACTGGGATGAGCTAATTATGGTTACTTCAAGCTAAATCTAGCCTAGTAAAATCTGGTCACTGCTTACGCATGCATATAGAATAGCACACACGAATTGCACATCCGGAAGGCATGCATATATGAACACTCCTTTCTAACATTCCTTAATATGTTGATTTTATACATATGCATAGGTTTCTTCCATGAGGTCAACATTTCGCCAAAAGAGCAATGGCCAGTGATGATATCAAATATGAGGAGGTTAGTTGGTTTCACTGAGAAACTGAAGCCTCTTCATGTAAATTCATTCTATCTTTCTTTCTGCAGTGTGCCAGAAAAAATAAAATTTGAAGGCACATTCATCGTTGGATTTTGTTCTAATTAGCAGGACTGAATGATCTCTCGAAAATATTCGCTGCAGGAACATATTTCAAATGCACGAGGGGTGAAACTATTTACATGCCAATGGAGCCCTCTAAACCATGAACCAAAAGCATTGATCTTCTTATGCCATGGTAAATTTATTCAATTGTGTGGTATTGCATTAAAATTTAAAAGACAATGGTAAAAAATCAGAGCATTGTTGTTATTGATGTCCTATAACTTAATTTTAACTTTTGTTTCTTGAATTTTTTTAGGATATGCAATGGAATGCAGCATTTCCATGAGAGGTAAATAGCACAAATATGTGGCTTGTAATCGAGCTTATGCTTGACTAAAAATTGAAGCAAATACCGTTTCGTTGCTTCTAATGTACAGTGCACAAGTTTTTTTTTTTTGAAGAGTACAGTCATAATCCCATCAGTTTCTGTTATTTGCATTAGCACAAAAAGGCAAAGCAAATAAATACCGTAGAGAGTAGATCGGACAAGTTAATTGATTATTACTCGCAGGCACAGGCACACGATTGGCCAAGGCTGGATTTGGAGTGCACGGAGTGGACTATGAGGGCCATGGAAAGTCTTCAGGACTTCAAGGCTATATTAGCAATTTAAACGATGTCGTCGGTGATTGCTCTACATACTTTGCAAGTGTTTGTGGTATGTCCAATATGTTACATACTATTCTAAGCTATTTATTACTTTGGTGCTACATTGCACCATATAACTGTAACCATCAAGAACTCTAATTAGCTCCTAGAAAATTCAGTCTGAAAAATATTAGATGTGAATTCTACACCAAAATCAAACTGTGTGGGGTAAAATTTAGTAGTCATTCTCTTCATAAACAAAAGTAAGATCATATTTTTTCATATTTATTGGCAGACCTATGTAACTGGTAGATGACTAGAATACATTAAATCTCATATTTTGATGTCCTGCTCTCCTTATTATAGAGAAGGAGGAGCACAGGGGAAAACGGAAGTTCTTGCTCGGTGAGTCCATGGGAGGAGCTATAGCGCTGATGCTCCACAGGAAGGAACCTACCTATTGGGATGGGGCCATTTTAGTTGCCCCCATGTGTAAGGTTAATTGCCGAAGATTCGATAATCGTGTCTTTTCTGCTCTTCTTTCATTGACATTTTGCTGCTCTCTAGATTTTTTCGAGATCTGCAATCAGCGACAATGCATGTTGCCATGAATTAGTATATTTGTTGTTAAGTTTCTATCTGTGGTGCATCTTTGCTAGGTTAATCGCCCAAGATTCGCCAATTATGCCTTACTATTATTCAATTGACAGTTTGTTATTCCCAGATAAAATAATTTTTCGAGATCTACAGTCGGCACTGTGCGTGTCACCGTGAATTATTATATATGTTGTTAAGTTTCTGTATGTGGCCATCTTTGCAAGGTTAACTGACAAGATTCGCCAATCAACCTTGAATTTCTCGAGATCTACAATCGACATTATGCATGACACCATGATTTATATATGCCTTGAAGTTTGATCATGCGTGGTGGAACTTAATTTTTGATATGGTAACATGATGCAGATTGTAGATGATATGAAGCCTGCTCCCATTGTGATTACAATTTTAAGCAAGCTCAGCAATGTGATCCCTACATGGAAGATTATTCCCAGTGAAGACATCATTGACAGGGCAATTAAAAACGAGGAATGGCGTGAAGAGGTATAGGAATAAAATCAATCATGATAATTTGTTGTGCCATTATTAAATTATTTGCATCAGTGTATATGAAAAAATATCTACATCTATTATCAGGTCAGAAACAATCCTTATTGCTATAAAGGACGGCCTAGGCTAAAAACTGGCTATGAAATTTTTATGGCAAGCTTGGATATTGAAAGTAACCTTGACAAGGTAAGAGCATGGTTCGGTATGTATTAATTGAACTTGTAATCCTGAAGGTTAGTATTGAATTTAATCTATTTTTTTCATATTTTACAACAAGGTAATCCTACCCTTCATTATAGTCCATGGTGGTGCTGATGCTGTGACTGACCCATCAGTGAGCGAGGCACTATACAAAGTAGCTGAGAGTAAAGATAAGACGCTGAAGCTCTACCCAGGGATGTGCCATGCCTTGACGTCCGGTGAACCAGAGAGCAATATTGACCTTGTGTTTTCAGATATCATTCAGTGGCTTAATGAGAGGGCGTCGATTTCTTAATGAATCGTAGTTAACATGTGAGAGTCTACAAATGCTTACATTTCTGTTGCCAAAGACGTAAGTACAGTTGCGAGATCTAGAGTACTTCATAGTTTGTAGGATACTTTGCTTACATTCATTTCGGAAAGTTATAGTTAAGTGTATAGTTTGTACATGTGAACGGCAGAACAGAGTAGTTATTTTCTTCAAGCTAGAAAGCTTCTCTTTATGTTCTTGTGTCTCTTAAGATGACTTTGTTCGGACTTCTATTCGGGTGAAAACCAGGATCTGGCTCTATGATTGGATTCAGAGACGTCTCGTCGTGCATTATTCCTTCTTGAATTAATGTATCGTTGTTGCAGAATCTCTCATATTACCTTCCATTTGCTATAAGTGGTGGTTGATGCTATATTTCGCTGCACCTAATTAACGATATTTTTTCTTTTCTCTTTTAATAATTTGGTTGTGTGCATGCTAGGTGTTTGTGATTAGGTTTTGATATCGTGTTGGTGCACTGGCCATCTGTAATTAGTATCGTCTTCATATTAACATATATCATTATCGATTTTTTTTTTGTTATTGTCAAGAAGTAACTAATATTCAGCGTTGACTCTTGAACAAATCGCGAAGGTAAGAATTCCTTGTGGCTTCCCGTGGAGAAAGAGGCATCGCATCTTTGAATTAAGGTGATGTTTGGAGCAACCACCACTCAGCATTGTCTTTTCTTGACCACAAAAATGTGATCCTCATTTAGAACATGTGGATTTCGTATGACTTTTTTGTTACAATCTTTTGGACAAAAATCTTGTGAAACTAATGTATTCGAAGCAAAGGGTTGCCACCATATATGCAGTCCCTATTTTTGTTGGAGCTTCCATAAGTGAATTTGTAGAAATAACGAGCCAAGAAATAAATGGAAAATTTTATTTCTTCCATCTATATATACACAAGAAAATCTCACGCTGCTTATACTCTTTTTTTTCAAAAAATAGAGGCCTTTACGACTCTCTTTTTTATGAATGTTCTTAGTAGCATGTCCTATTACAACGTGGAAGTCTTACCTGGAACAAACCAGTAGAAAACACAAAAAACAACCAAAAGAACAAAAGATTTACTACAACTCGAAACTAAGCTTAAGAAGGGTCCCCAGAACCGTTGCAGGGCGGAATCAGGCAGAACCTCATCTCAGACATGTCAATTGGATCACGAGTGTCAACATTTTCAACTTATCGACCATTCTCGCCACTTCTTTTACGCCTTGACGACAATATGCACACCCAGTCTGACATAAAAGAGATCATTTTTAACATAGTAGTTACTGGAGAGGCTTTGATAATATTGTTATAAAAACAACATTGCTAGGAACGGTCTAGGTAGGCCAAGAAGGAGCACCGAAAATTGCCTATGTCACAAAGTCTGAATGTGATCCCGGAGGAGGTGGTGAGCAATAAAATAAAAATCAATCGAAGCTGGAGGATAATCCCAACTCATCAAAGTTTCTTTTACACACCACCGTTTTTTTTTTTTGAAAAGGCCCACCGATCTGTTAATAATCATCAACAATAGTACAAAGATTACTAAGAGTAATAGAAATACAAATAGATCCTTGGACCATGTAATGACGATTGCAACCATTGAAGCGAGCACATTGGAGCAGTAACCATCTTCAAAGATGGGAACTTTAGATCAAAATAGTCATACTCGGAACCACACCATTAAATACGTGAACCGATAATCCGCCGGACACACAACTCCACCCGCTCTCTGTCGGGACTAGGCGCACCACCGGAGCCGGGATATGTTGGAGAGGACCTTATTCTGACATCTGTCTAGCGTCGCCACCTCCCCACAGCGACAAAGCACATAAATTAACTAAAAAATAAACGGGAGTTCTCCGGCCGACGAGAGGTTGGGATCTGCCGTCTTCTAAGACCTGAAAGGTCATCGAAAATTGGACGGGCCGATGGCGGCGCCGAAGGAGGGTACGGAAAACCTGACGTGAGGATCTTCCTTTTTATACTCGCCCTTCTCGTCTAGAAGAAGAAAACTATGGGCTGGTTCACATGGGTTATATGTTCCTTGAGATTTAGTTTTCATTGCTTATAATTTATCCACTTAAGCATCATATCATCAGTGACGATATAATGGATATACTGTTGGTGAAACGGTGCGATTTAATTTGTAGTTTTGCGCCGACGCCGACGGTGAATTTGTTGTTAGTTTCTGGATAGTAGGCGTGTTACTTCAGATTTAGTTGAGGAGGTGACTTGGTATAGATGAGTTACACGGTGACATATGTGAGAAGCAGTTAACGTGACATGTTACTGTCAAGGACAGTTGGGAAATAATTTATTGCCGTTTAACTTTTCCACTGACGTATAGATAGATGGATGTTAACTGGAACGCTTGGTCCATACGTTTCAAGCACGCACTAATTAATCTCCTGATCTAAGGCAGTGACTGAACGACTGATTGATTGATTGATTGATTTGATTAAGCAACCATTACCTACATGTAAGAAATGGTATCAAGTGATGAAAATAAAGAATACAATAAGGGGACGCCATCATTCGTTTTGTTCCCAACGGCGTCCACATATATAGCTGTCATCCCCTGATCCTCGCGACCATCGGTGCGACGAGGGTACGTGGCGTGCATCGCGCGATTCTATCCAGCGTGTACCCCGCGCGTGCTTTTAATGGGCAGAAAAAAATCGCGAAAACGGCAATATACGACCCCGTACACTTCGTCCGCTCAGCAACCAGCCCACCCAGGTTCAAGTCCTAGACTTGGCATGGGCGTTTGCATTTACCTGGATTTATTCCAGGATTATCCGGCGCTATTCTTTCAGTGGTAGGTGACGTGCCCGTCAACAGCGAGGCGCCTGTGGTGACTTCGTCAACCTCAAGATCTGCCGGCTCGGTCCTTCAGAGGTGCTCATAGGGGTAGGGTGTGCGTGCGTGCGTTCATAGGGGTGAGTGTATGTGCGTATTTGTGAGCGTCTGTGTTGTACTGTGTTCTCAAAAAAAAAAAAAAAAACCACCTCGACGAGGCTGTAGGCGCAGCATCCACGAACGCGGGGACTTCGTCGGAAACTCGGAATGCAGCAGCGGCGGTGTCGCGCTTTCATCTGGTCGCCGTCGCTTCGCAAGGGAGCCAACGAATGCCGGACTGAAGCTGGTCGGCGCGCGGTGTCTCGGATCGTTCTATCCGCAGGCGAGCCAACTGCGCCGAACCGCCACTCGTCGGCTCGTCGCGCGGTGCGTCTTTCCCTCCGCAAGGGAGACAACAGACAACGGCGCCGGACCGCAGCTTGTCGGCTCGTCGCGCGGTACCTTGTTTCCTCAGCACGGGAGCCGCTCGCGCCAGCCGCCAGACTGCACGCTACAGCTCCGGTTGAGCTGTCGTTCCGTTCGCCATGAAACCTGCGCCAAACTGCGGCTCCTTGCAGAGTATGAAGATCAGGAGATGGAGGGCAGAGCTGTGGTGGTGATGCATGAAGCGTAGGCGGGCTTATGTCCTTTGGCCGCAATCTCCTTCCCTCCTGTGGTGGTGATGCATGAAGCTCGCGTCAGTCACCGTGGCCGCGGGCGACGGCAAGCTGGGCGCCACCGCGTCGACTTTCCGTAATTCTTTTGCAGAGAAGGCGCCGAGTATTACGACCAGATTGGTATTGCCGTATATTTGTTTTTATTAATGCAATAATAGCACACGCTCGGAAAAAGTGCGGAAGCAGCGCGATGCACGCCACGTACCCTCGTCGCACCGATGGTCGCACGCCGCGGCCACAGGCAAGCCGCGTCTGATCCTCGCCGCACCCAAGCCGGACCCGCACAAGAAGTTCAACTCTTCTCTCTGCTCTCCTATCTTCTCCGCTTCCGGCCCTTTCTTCCCTGCGCGATCGATCGAGTAGTGCTCGTGGTGGGATGGCGAGCAAGTCCGGCAGCGGCGTGGCGGAGGATGGCAGCTACGAGTACGAGGAGGAGTTCGTGAACAACGCCCGCGGGATGAAGCTCTTCACCTGCCGATGGCTCCCCGCCAAGGGCCAGACAGTCAAGGGCCAAGTCTTCCTCTGCCACGGTAACACATCCCTATAGCTCATTCCTTCTTCTTTGCCGCTGAAACTAATGGCCGCCGGAGAATGATCGTTTCGATGCATGCATGCGCGGCGGAACGACACAGGTTACGCGGTGGAATGCAGTGTGACGATGCGGGGGACGGGGACGCGGCTGGCGCAGGCCGGGTACGCCGTGTACGGGGTGGACTACGAGGGCCACGGCAGATCGGAGGGGCTCCAGGGGTACGTCCCCTCCTTTGACGTCCTCGTCGCCGACTGTGACGCCTTCTTCTCCGCCGTCGTCGCATCCACCGCCAACACGGAGCTCCCCCGCTTCCTGCTCGGCGAGTCCATGGGCGGCGCCGTCGCGCTGCTCCTCCACCGGGCGAGGCCCTCGTACTGGACCGGCGCCGTCTTGGTCGCGCCCATGTGCAAGGTACGTGCATGAGCTTACCTACCGCGCGCCGCTCCGGTCTCCGGCCGACCGGCGGCTCTTGCAGAATCATTTTCATACGGCGGCTTTAGACTAGAAGCACGCGTTCGACGACGACGACGACGATCGAGATGGAGCGAGATGCACGTATGCACAATCGGTGGAGTACCACTTGCTGGCTAGTTGCCCTCATCATCTGACTTTTGACCGGATCGGGATGCCGCCCGGCGTGCTGAGCCGTTATGCATTTCGCACTTGTTTAATCCATTCTAGAGCAGTTGACCCGGCCGGCCAGGCACTCGATCTTCGATAACGACATATTCTACCTATCGTCTATCTCGAATAATTAAACCACCGATATCGTTTGGACCAATTCAAAGTGAGAAAATAAGGCCTGAAACTAATGAAAATCTCCACGTACTGATTGTGTGTAGATCGCTGAGGAGATGAGGCCGCACCCGGTGGTGGTGAGCGTCCTCAAGATGATGACGAGCATCATCCCCACGTGGAAGATCGTGCCGACGGCCGATGTCATCGACGCCGCCTACAGAATGCAGGAGAAGCGCGATGAGATCAGGAACAACCCTACTGCTACAAGGGCAAGCCGCGCCTCAAGACCGCCTATGAGCTCCTCAGGGTCAGCCTCAACCTCGAGAACAATGTACTCCCAAAGGTATTATACCGCCTCCCTTTTCACTTATACTACTTCATAGAAAGATCAAGTGTTTGGGTTCTTGTGCACCTGCTCATATTTTAGGTAGTCGGTGTCGACGTGATATGACATTTGGGCGTCACAATATTATTGTGAAAGGAGTGGCGAGACAACTGCGAAAGGCTCTCTATAATGAAGAGGGTGGCGTGGATTTTGCTTGAACTTAATTAAGGATTTTATTTTTGTGCCCGTACTTTTGTTTGTTCGGTGAGTGATTTTCTAACCGAGATACTGTGGTGGCCACATGATTTTAACACTTGCAAAGAGTGATACATTAAATAAATTGGCGCACACAGTGTTTCTTAGCCGTGCCGGCTTTATCGATGTGTTTCTATACATCTCCATCAACCTCCCTTTCTGCAATTAAAGTGAAGTGTTGATTTGCTCCTGTAACGTCTTATTTCAGCTAGTTGGCTCCTTTACTAACTGATTGAATCAAGGTATTTTTCTCGCGCGTGATATAGTTCGCAGCTGATGGCTCTCTAGCGATTTTGTTGTCTCTGTCTCTTGATTATTATTCTCGTTATTGCCCAAACAAAAGAAAAACACGGCTCTTGCTTTAATCCTAGCTTATTGTCTCTGTATACAACAGGAGTGATGATGAGCACGCATATTTTTGCAGGTTTCGTTGCCGTTCCTGATCGTGCACGGTGGGGACGACAAGGTGACGGACCCAGCGGTGAGTGACCTCCTCTACCGGTCGGCGGCGAGCCAAGACAAGAAGCTCAACCTCTACCCCGGCATGTGGCACGCCCTCACCTCCGGCGAGACCCCCGAAAACATCCAAACTGTATTCAAAGATATCATCGCGTGGCTTGACCAAAGATCCTCCACGAAATCATCACCGTCGGCGGCCATGGACATGTCGTCGGAGATGGAGCAGAAGGCCAAGCACGATGAGCAGCATTTCGACAAACTATAGTAGTACTGCCGATGATTACGGTCAGCGGCATGTGTATGCATGCATCGCTAACTTGGACTTGTGACCAAATCAAGGAAATCCATGAAAAAACCTGATAGCTATACACAAATACAGAATGTGTGATGGATTAATTGTACTGATTGGCAAGCTAAATCATCATTTTCTGTCCTCTTGTAGTATACCAATACCATGCAACATGGACTTACAATGATATATCATATATTATTCAATTATCCAGAATATCTTTAGTATCATCATTAATAATGTAAATCAATACTGAAGGTATGTTATGCGGAACAGTGATGCATCTTAGCACATAAACAAGCCCAAATCCACAGACCCAGGCACAAAACTATACATGCACTGGCACAACTAATTTCGAAAGCCCAATAGGGCTTGACTAATTACCTTGTTTCCCATCAACGGCCCAGACAATGCTTTGTAAGAAACCATTGGCCCATATCTTTTTTTTCTGGAACTTCTTCAAAGATTTGCCATTTTATCGATTAAGAGAGAGAGAGAACTGGCAGTACAAGGCCGAAACGCAAGAACCTCCACTATCTAAAAATCGAATTTCAAAATGCCAAAAAAGTGTAAACAAAAATTTCAGACATTCTATGCTCGCACAAAATGTTTCATGAAAAATGACAATTTTTGTGGCATGCCTAAATAAGACAAGTTTTGGTGTTCCAAAATATTTTTTTCACGAAATGTTATTTGTCTTTTTACCCATTCCACATCATTATTTAACGAAACCATTCCCGGGAAGACGTCCTGGCTGATTAGATCTATAGTTTATTTTATGTTTAAATTGTTGAAAGAGCTTTTTGGCGCAAAACATGTTAAGTTGCTGGTTTATTTATGTTTTAATTTGTGGTGATCTTGGGAGTATGTGTGCCCCAAGCTTGTGGTGACCTCGAGAGCCTCCAATTAAGTTGTGGATGCGTTCCCCGAGTTTGAAGGTTACCGATAGTGGAAGGTGAACCAATCCTTTGTGGTGCGCTTTATCGGATAATAGGGTGAGTCCTTTATTTTGTGGCATTGAGTAGGCCTTTGTGGTGAGCTCACACCCCTCCAACGTGATGTACTCCCTCAATAGGAGGAACTCGGAATACATTATCGTCTTTGTGTGCCTTGGTTATTTCTATATCTGAATTCTTTATTTATGCACTTTATATTGTGATAACCTTCGTTCTTGAGGTATTATATCTTGTTATATCACCTTGTTACTTGTATTTCTTAGCATAATTTGTGGGTGCACATAATTGAGCCTAGAATATTTAGGCTGCATGCTTGATAAATTAAACACTAAGTTTTATTTCCGCATTTTTCAAGCCTAATTGAAAAGTTTTAATCACCTATTCACCCACCATGTAGGCGACATCGTTGTTCTTTCAATTGGTATGAAAGTATGGGCTCTCTTTATTAGGCTTTACCGTTTAGAGAGTAAAGATGTCGTTTAGAAAATAAGTGCACAATACCATTTTTATATTTGATGGAACAAATTATGATGTTTGGAGTATTCGCACGCTTAATCTTATTAGGGACATGGGTTCAAATTATATAAAGAGAATTGCAGATATGAGTTTTTTATTCTCCAAAGGATTTCCAAGAATTATCTTTAGAGGATGAGGAAAACTTTTATCTTGATACTCTAGTATCTAATGGTTTTATCTATGTTGTGAGTGATGTAGTTCTTGAGTCAGTCATACCTTTTCGGAACGCTCATGAGTTGTAGACAAAACTACAAGATGAATATGATGTGTCCAAGATTATTCTGGATGATTGTTCTCCTTCCACCTCCGGCCGTGATAAGAGTTCTCATCTTCTTCCACTTCACCGACATGCGATTTTTCACAAGGTAATGATATGGTGAGTGGGGATACAAATTGCATTGTTGTGGTGAATCTACTACTGACTATACTTTATCTCGCATTGCAATGTTTTTTCTTTGGAATTAAACTCTTCTAGCACTCTAAATGTCTTACATGCTAGTGTTGATAGTCCTCACATATCATGTAATAGTTGCTTAACTAAATCTCATGGTGATATGCTCACTATGTCTTTTTGCCTTGATAAAAATGCTTCAATTTCCTCTAGTATTTGTTTGGCAAACAATGTAGTGGAAACCGAACACTCCATGGAAAAAGATATGGATTTAAATGGCGCTTCAAGTAACTCCTCATCATATTCGTTCATTACTCACTTTTGCCTTATGGCTAAGCCTTCATAGGTATCTCCTACTTTGAATTCCAATATATCTCATGATGATGATAATGATGATGATGATTAAAATGTTGTTTCCCTTATTAAGAAGGATAAAATTGTTTCGTTTGCTCTTTCGAAGAATAAAAACGCAACACCCGCCCCATGGCCGAAGAAATTTGTTGGACGATTGAAGTGGGGAATTGAAACACATCATTAGTTGCAGTCTATATTTATCATCATAGTGTTTATACTGCAGTTAACCAAGGGTGGGATCTCGAACTGCCATCTAATGCAAAAAAAAAAATTGCGGGGGAACCATCTAATGCAACTTAGAAAGAAGAATTGGCTGATTTCAGTAGAAAACGAGAATAAAGGTCCTCTGTCCTCAATACTAAATTAACTATTGACATGCATGAAACAAGTGGCCAGGGATACTCTGCTCATCAAGTGGTCTAGCTAAGTCGGTCCAAATTAAAGAAGACCGAATTACACATTAGAAAATAGCACGAGCAATACACACATTGTGAGAGCACGCATGCAACGCAGTCAATGCAACTGGGAAAACATGGTGCCTGCGTGTTCAAAGGGCACTAGAGGATCGAGAAGGGAAGGCTGGCTTTAACCAACTTTGTTCTAGGTATGCTGGCCACCATGCGTTGCATTTCTGCTGATTTGGAGAGGAAGAAAAATTAGGTACGAACATCAGTTGCCCCTTCCGTGCAACCCAAGGGCCAAGGCTTCCTTAGATATTCTTCATGGCTCAGCTACTGCTACGGGTGCAACTAGGGTCGGCTCCGTACGTGGCCGACTGCACGTACGGCTAACCAGATCTCTCTCCCTCTCTACACACGCATACACACATTCTTTTTGAAACATTCTCTCACTCACTTTAGAAAACAGCAATATATACACCACATAAAGCTAACTAGGTCATAGAGAGACCAAAGTGGAATTCTTGCAGATCGTCGGCTAGCTTTGCTAAGAGAACCCACTTTTAACTCTCCCTGCCATTTCAACCTTTCATGGCCTCCTGAGGCCACTCCGTCCCTGTTAAGTTCGGTCACTAGCAAGCAAGCTAGAATCATCTAGTCGCCACATCGCAGATCGATCATGCTCTCTCCGGCCAGCTTATTGGTTTGATACGTCAAACATTGCTGAAAAAATGGGATCCACTTATATATGTTCCCTAGCTCCATGTTGAGGTGGAGCGCATTGATTCCTGTCATCGACTAACTATATATAGTACGCACCCCTTCAGCCTTACCAAGCGAACATGCGTGCATGTATGCATATGAACCAAGCATTTAATCTAAACTTGCATGCTACTCCTTTTGAATGTATATATAAAGCCTTCAGGACATTGGTCTCCTTTTGAGCCACAATATATTCAAGCTCGTCAGGAAATTTAAGCGATCTCCCTATGTGACACTTTGATTATGGGTTTTTTTTTTAAACAAAATACACATTTGTTCATATAATTTTTTTTATGAAAGTGTGTTTGGTCATGGATATATATAGTGAAGCAGTCAAGCAGTAATACAGATATTCGAGCACTTGTGTACAGGTTCTATAAAATTATTACGTTCCGGCAAATTCACCTCCTATACTGGAATTATTTTTTTCGCAATTTGTAGTATCTTTTATTATATTTTAGTTTAAGTTAAAATATTCAATTATAACATTTTAATTCTGATGAATATTTGAACTAAAACAAAAAAAAAACGATGAAAATTTTGTGAAGGATCCTAAAGCATATTGTGAAGAGATTATGTTGAAACTTTTGAAAGATGCAGAAGAGTTGAACCAATATGTTATGTCTGCCAATCATAACATGCAGAGGAGTTGAACCAATATGTGTATGACTTACTCTATTTAATTTGGTTACAATTATATGTGGCCCTGCTAATATTGAGATTCCACATAGCGGAGTTCAGTGGTTGTGGTTGTAAATGAATGGCATCTCTATTTGTTAAGCCAATGGTCCCCATGCCCGAATTAGTGCTTATTTCCTCTTCCGTGGTGAAGACATATCATTGCACTCTCTTTTTTTCAACCTGTTTAGAATTCTAGTCTATTATATAGAGATCTAGTTTAGTAGACTAAGAGTATGTTAGACCATCTTTGTTATATATTGGTTTTAATTATGTCCCGGTTTTGTCATTCTTTCTGATTATTAAGGGTAAATCAAGATTCAAATGTACATATATGTTCTCCATTATTTCTTTTTAAACCATCCGACTATGTACCCATGCCAATATTTAGTCTTTTTAGCGATATACAGCTATATGCACTCCAAGTTAATTTCATGAATGAATGGTAACATATGTAAATATTGCTAACTGAGAAGTTTCGTTGGTTTTAGAAAGGAACTTCTATTGCAATTTGAAGGCATCTTATAGTACACAAAGAATTAGGTTCTCCTGAATAAGGTGGCCTTTCGATCCAGTAATCGAGGGCTCCGTCGATTCATAAGGTGGAAAGACTTTTCTTGGTGACACTACACAATGTCTATTTGATTCGAAGGAATAGAGCAAGGGAACAGGGAGACCGTTATCCTTTGATATCAGTTTTAGATATTTTTTCTTTACTGGCATTAACAATCTATTAATTCAATAGAATATGCATGGTGATCGAGCCAACGAAAAAGGAACATGTTTTATCTCAGTTTCACAGAAGAAATATTCTACAATTCATGTATCCATTTCATAGATTTCCCATGCAAGTGAACAACTTGACAAATGTCTTTAGGGGCATTGGTAGCATTGTAGTATATTTTATCCCATGATCGGATTTTTAATGACTGTTCTTATCAGGAATCTTATGCTAATTTCTCCAATTTCTGCTAATATAAGAAACTTGACAAATGTTGAATCTTATGCAACATTTGAGTTCATAAGAACTCTCTTTTAAAAAAAATATAAAATGCTATTTTTACATATTTGAAATCACAATATCATCCATGCATGCGTCTTTGTATACGTAGCTAGGAGAATGTCACATCCATGGCTGACGTCTCCATGCATACTGAAAAGCGGTGGAGCAACCAGAATGGCCACTACCACCAAGCACCTACTTTTCAGCCAATACACAATGACGATGGCATGCATATGGATCCATCGTAGCTATAGCTATATAAGCACATGCATACATGTACTACACACCAAAGCCCTCCATCTGTCGTCTTCTCACTTTCATGTGATCGATCGAATCCTTGCAGCACAGTGCAAGATCGAGACTCGAGAGCATGGGCATGGCTGCAAACGTTAGCGCAATGGCACCGTCGATGCCGACTCCGACCAACAGGAGTACCAGCACGAGCCGGCGCTGGCGTTCGTCCCTGGCGTCGGGCCTCCGCGCGGCGCTAGCTTGCACCATCGTCGGCGTCGTCTCCGTCTACGCCCCGCCTGCACTGCAGCGGCACCTCACCTTCCCGGCCTTTTCCTACGTCGTGACCGTCATCATCGTCACGGACGCCACCGTGGGCACCGCCTTGCGTGCAGCGGCCAGCGCGCTCCACGCCACCATCATGGGCGCCGTCCCTTCCGTGGTCGCGCTGTGGCTGGCACACCGCACGGGGGCCGGGGAGTCGGTGCTGGCCACGTCGGCGGTGGTGGCGCTGAGCACGTTCGCCGTGGCGCTGCCGGAGTCCCCCGGGCCCGTGGCGAAGCGGATCGCGCTGGGTCAAATCATCATCATCTACGTGGCCAAGTTCAGGCAAGGGGAGCACCCGAGCCACGAGCTGGTGCTGGTACACCCGGCGAACGTGGTTCTGTGCACGGCGCTAGGAGTGGCGGCCGCCCTGCTGGCCGTGCTGCTCCCTTTCCCACGGTTTGCCACTCGAGAGGTGGAGGACAAGAGCAGGGCTTACATGGAAACCGCGGCGGAGCGGGTGAGGGTGCTCGTGGACGCGTTCCTCCTCACCGCCAACAACGATGACGACACGGAAGAAGGAGAAGCGGTAGCAGCATGTGGTAGACGGCGGCGATGGTGCATGGCAGCGTGCATGGCACAGGCACACCGCTTGGCGTCAGCAAGCGCCGCGCTCCTCCGCCGGATAAGCTCCGTTAAGGTACGTAATTAGCTTGCTCTCAAGTTTTTTTTTTTTTGAGATTAGCTTGCTCTCAAGCCAATTAATAACTAATAGCTACAGAGTAGTACAGATCATGCATCCGCAGAATATAATCTTACTTATTAAAGTAATTAATCGTGCATGCGTATCTAGTTCCAAAATTCGTGCTTGCGTAAGATGGAGGGAGTACATGCGTGACCGAAAGAGCTATATGCCAAAGTGGACTAGAGCACTGGGATACAGTGCTAGTGCTACTACTGGAGTCCTTGTCGGAAACCATGCAGTGAAGGTCTTCAGGAATGCATGCATATGCTTAATCACTGAATTAACTTACATTCGAATATAATATGGCATATGTCAAAGAGCAGTAGTACTTGCTAGCTGTTGGATTGTTAATAATCCATCATTTCCTTTATTAGAAATGAACTAAATTTCGGACGATCACATGTTTTCATACAGGGCGATTTGCAGTGGGAGCGAGTGCCTGGATTCCTGAGGCGGTGGATGCCGCAGCCACCGGTAGCAGACCACGGCCGCATCGAGATGCCCATCAAAGGAATGGAGATTGCTCTCACTAGCACGGCAACAGGAAGCAGCAACCCTGTGATCTGCAGCAGCAGCTGGCTGGAGCAGATGACAGACCAAATACGCCTGGCCATGCTCACTACACATCACAGCAGCAAGTACACCGCCATGACGAAGAAGATGAACAAATCACCACTAATGCTAACTACCAGGACGACGGCGACGTTGTTACCGGAGAGGCACGAGGAGCTGTCTCCTTTCCTCTTCCTCTTCTCCATGCATCTCCTCCATCGTGGCACCCTGCACTTGTCCTCCTCCTCTCATCCCGATCATATTCACATGACGACGATTACCAGCTGCAAGGTAACCCCGGCAGCGGGAGCAGCTGCCCAAGAATCAGACGACGACGACTACTTGTCCGAAGAAGAAGAACTAGAGGTACAAGGCAGCGGGTCAGAATCAGAAGAAGACGAGGAACCGAACAAGACTAGCAGCTTAGAGACGTCGAAGAAGCAGGGCGAGAAGCAGAAGAAGAGCATCTTGTCTGTACTGAGATGTGGATGGGAATGGGAGAGGGTGATGACGGCGACCAAGTGCGCCGTGTCCCTAGGGCTCGCCGTCCTTCTCGGCCTCCTCTTCAACAACGACCACGGCTTCTGGTCCGGCCTCATCGTCGCCACCACCATGACGGCGGGACGTGACTCCACGTGGGCCGTAGCCATCGCCCGCGCGCACGGCACAGCTATCGGCTCAGTCTACGGCGTGATGGGCTGCCTCCTCTCACAGCAGCCCACCTCATGGAGCTCCGCTTCCTGGCCCTCCTCCCTTGGATTGTCCTCTCCACCTTCCTAAAGCGCAGCCGCGCGTATGGTCCTGCGGGTGGCGTCGCGGCGGCCCTGTCAGGCATCATAATCGTGGGGCGGAGGTACGACGAGGCGCCCATGGCCTTCACCATCACCCGACTGGTGGAGACTTTCATAGGCCTTTCGTGCACCGTCGCAGCGGACCTCGTGTTCCAGCGCAAGGCCAGGCCAACCGCCAGGGCAAGGGCGCAGCTACACAGTTGCATCAAGGCGCTCCAGGAGTGCGTCGATGGACTAGCACCGACGTCGTCAGCAAACAACAACAGCAGCAGAAGATGTTGCTGGAACAGATCGCACTACTGAAGAAGTACTCCGCGGAGGCCGCCAGCGAGCCGAATTTTCTGTGGCTGGCGCTGTTCCCGGCAAGCAGCTATGATAAGGTCCATGGCAGCCTGAGCAGGATGGCGCAGCTTATTGGACTCTACCTGCACGCAAGAGCCATCGTAGTCGATATCACTGGCGGCAGCCGGGTGCTGGGCGCAGACATAAAGCGCTTCCACAGCGTCCTCTCCTCATCCCTCGAGGCAATGCTGGAGGAGGACGACATCGACCTAGAGGACGGCAAAGGTATCTTCTGCGAGGACATGGCGGTGGTCAAGTCCTTCCTTGGCCATTCAAGGGAGACACTATTACAGCAGCAACATGGGGAAGAAGAAGAGCAACTAGCTGCTGTTTGCTTGGGTTCGATTGGCTTTTGTATGGGAGAGATGATGAAGGCGGCACGGCAACTGGAGGCTAACATGCTGGACCTCAGCCTCCAACCTAGCCGTTGATGCTGCCTGCGTTGCATGTTCATGTAAATCTTACTATCAATGCATTGCATTGTTCAAAGAAGGAAAGAAGAACATACTGATTTACTATCAACACGATACCTTAAAGCAAATCTAACACTTCAAATCTCATCTCAGTCCAATACAACATCGTCTAAATTAACTGCTACAACTTAGAGGAACTAGAGCTACAAACACGTTTCATCTGTCTCCCTTACATGGCCCAACACCTTCGATGGATATATGCCTGTATTCTCCCAAAAACATGCTCACAAATCACATTGTAATACATGCATGCATCTATTCCTACACAACGCTATACTTACTAAGCAGAGCACGTGCACACGAGTGCCAGAACAATCTAGGTCTTTGTTGCCTGCGAGAGGTACTTGTCCAAATCAGCGTCTAGATCATTGGCAGAAACTGGACTGCTACGCCCTCCCCTACCTCGTCCACGCCCAACAGCACTGCGCCCTCGCCCACGCTCGCCAAATCCACCTCCACCCCGAGGCCATCCTCCAACACGACCACCCCCGCCGAATCCACCTCTGCCACGAGGCCATCCTCGACCACCACCATCTCTTAAAGGTGCACTGCAAATTGTCAGTATACTAAATTGTGTCACTTGCTCCAAATCTTCCAAATAATTAATTGAGCACAACACACTTGAAAACTCATATACAACAATGCAATTTGAACTAGCGATTAATAATACTCAAGTTTGTTTCGACTTATATCTGGCAGACTCTAATAGCATGCATCTATATGACAAACATGTTTGCTTCATTTGGTAGCCCAAGCCATTGGCAAGGTTAGGTGATGGGTGGACCTAAATAATCCTTGCTCATGGGCAAGGAAATGTTGCTAGATTGGTTCTCCCTGTGGGCAAGGTCTGCTCGCTCTCAATCAGCCATGTTCTGATCCACTAAATAAATACAACAACAACAACAAAGCCTTTTTCCCAAACAAGTTGGGGTAGGCTAGAGTTGAAACCCATAAGATCTCGAAACTAGGTCATGGTTCTGGCACATGGATAGCTAACTTCCACGCAGCCCTATCCATGGCTAGTTCTTTGGTGATATTCCAATCCTTCAGATCTCTCTTAACAGACTCCTCCCATGTCAAGTTTGGCCTACCACGACCCCTCTTAACATTCTCATCCCGCTTTATCCGTCCGGTATGCAAAGGCGCTTCCGGAGGCCTACGTTCTATATGACCAAACCATCTTAGACGGTGTTGGACAACCTTCTCTTCAATTGGTGCTACCCCAACTCTCTCACGTATATCATCATTCCTAACCCGGTCCTTTCTTGTGTGGCCACATATCCACTAAATAAATACCATACAGTTATTTAGCAGTACTTAAGTTTTTTTAGACACAAACACATGCACACACACTCATTTTATGCTTCCAAGGCAACAGGATCAAACGCGTGCTTGCGCTACCCTTGCTTCTTAAAGCTATTGCAAAGAATACTAACATGACGAACATTAAGACACAGCAGTACATTACCAATACTAAAACATACAAATTCCAGATGGTTTTACTAGAAATGAGGCAAGCAAAGGCAATTCATGTGTTCCTTGAACTTCAAATGCTGAAGACAGCCAGATGCCACAATCGGTCCAATTAGTGACCCTAAAACCTAAGTTAGTCACCAACTAGGCAACTAACCAATACAAACATTGTTGATGAATTTGTAACAGGCAGTACCAGCTGCTGCCTGATTGAGCAAATGCTAATCATCCCAAAGGGTAAGAACTGTGATTCCAAGGCAGATTAGCTTGATAGTAATTTTGACAAAGAAATGTTTTACAGGTGACAATTTTAGCTTTCTAGGCGTAACCTTCAGTAAATATGTTGAACTGGTACTAACCTTCTCAATGGAAAATTGAAGTTTCCAATTGCTGGGGTATTCAACGTAAAAATAGCAGGTGCTGGTGCCGCAATATTTGCTCCAATGAACTCAATTTTCATAGCTTTGCCATCAAGCTGCACATTGTTGTACCTCTTAAGTGCAGCTAGGGCATCTGATCTTCTTACGAATACAACCTCCGCAGTTCCCTGGCAGAATAGAATTCAGGTAATGAGGTGATCTGTAATCACTTAAACAAGTGAAAGGTGTTGAAACAGATATCCTGCAGCGAAATTAAGAAGTGTGGGGGCTGGGAACCTTTGATCTTCCGCTCTTGTCGTAGTTAATGGAGTAACGCTCGAGATCACCCACCTCAGTAAAGAGTTCCTGAGAGCAGTCAAAAACACATTGTAGATATGAGGATTAGACAATAAGTACAAAGAATTCACTGGTTGATTCAAAGGCATGGACATAAATAACTATGAGCCTTGTGTACGGTGTACCAGTAATGGGGCATAGCAGTAGGACAGTATAAAAGAACAAGTAGGACAGTATAAAAGAACAAGATAAAGAATGAACGAAAATTTCGATTCCCTAGAGTTGATCAGGATGAATCGGCGGATGACTTACAATGCTATCATAGTTGTTGAAACAACGTAAGAGGTATGGTAACTTGGCAACACAAATGTAAGTTATTTTGTGGTATAGTGGTTTAATACCTTGATGTCCTCGTTGGAGACGTTGTAGTCGAGGTTGGAGATGTAGAGCTTGCCCGTTTCGACCACGGACGCCGTCGCCGCCATGGGCATCGGCTGGGCCTGGGCAGCATACGCATAAGCCGGCGGCGCCTGCGCACCCCCACCAGAATAAAAAAGCAAGATTGGTAAAATTGAGGATCCCTTTATCGACAGGAGCAGCAGGAGGAGGAGTCCACCATACCTGGTTCCGGAAGTTGAGTTGGTGGTACGGTGCGGCGGCAGCGCGGGTGGCGGCGCGGGCCTGGAAGCGGCGGCCCGCCGGTGCGGGCCCTCCCGATGCCGATGCCGATGCCGGGTTGCGGCGGCCGCGGCGGTTCTGAGTCTGCGACGAGGACTTGTTCTTGGTGATGAGGTCGTCGAGGGACATGTCCAGGCGTCCGCCATCTCGCCCACCGTCGAGGTAGATTCGCTTCGCAGGGTGGCGGCGGCGGAGGAGGAGGAGAGGGATGGAGCCGGAGAGAGGGAGACGGCAGCAATAGTTGGCGAGAGAACAAGCTGGAGCCCAGCTTGCATTCTCTTCTAGCTGGGCCTGTCCACTGCTGGACTATAATGGGCCGGGCTTGGCCTACCGACTTTCCGTGTCGTCATCGTCTTCCTTCCTCTCCCCCTTGTTCTTCCACGGAAAGCAAGAGGAGGGATAACTTCACAGACTTCGTCATTGCCGACTGCCGATCCCCAGCAGGCAGCAGCAACAGGCGAAGCAAGCAAGCGATTCCGAGAGAAACTTGGAGGAGGAGGAGGATGAAGTCCTTCAAGAAGGAATTCAGCTTGGGTCAGTATCCTACCCTCTGTTTCCTCCGGATATATTTTCGTTTCGTGTGGTATGCTGAGTTTGCTGGTGGATCGATGCAGAGGAGAGGGCGAACGAGTCGGCCTCCATGATCGCCAACTACCCCGGCAGGATCCCCGTATGTATCCCCCTCGACTTCGCCGCTCCAGGACTCAGTTTACTCGGTTATTAGGAATAGGGTTTCTCGCAAAAAAAAAATTACGAATAGGATTCCCTAGCATACCAGATTCGTGCCCTACCCGATTGATTAATCTGAATAAAAGCTCCCTTTTCGATTTGATTGAATTGAACCATGCTAGCTCCTGCACTTTGTGTGGTCCGGCCCAAATGAGTTTTACAAGAGGATGGAAATCCTTTACCAGAGTACTCCCTCCGTTTTTTAAATATAAGATGTTTTAGCTTTTGTCCACATTCATATGTACACAAATGTATCTGGATATGTTTTAGTTTGTACATTCACTCGTTTTAGTATGCATTTAGACAACATGTGGAACATCTAAAAGATCTTACATTTAAAAGCGGAAGGGGTAGCTTTTACTTATGAATTTGTGCTTCATTACCGTGGTGGATCCAGGAAATCTTTTTGAGCCTTTGCAAACCGCAAGCTTGAGCGTCGGAACTGAATATTCAGATACGTTTCACATAGTTAAGCACAAAAGGGGAGAACCGCATACCCATGATGGCACAACTGCGGATGTTCATAGGTCACAACAAGGGTAGTAAGGCTCGGCTTTGGACCTTGGTAGTGTTGTAGGTGTTTTGGCTTTTGATGTCCTCGTTACTATGTTGGTTCACAGTTGGCCGTGGTTTAACAAATGTTTTGGCATTCCATTCTCACATTGTAAACTGAGTATTTTCAGCTTTAGTGCATTTGGCATCATTGGAATAATTTTTAAGATTAAGATCAATGGGGGGTGATCCTATATTTATATATTTTTGACTGCAGCTACGGCAGCCAAGGCCAGCCTGAACTTTATATTAACAGCCACTAAGTAACGGTGATTATATCAAGAGGGGGTAGAAGAAAAAGAGAGATAAAGAAATTACAGGGGGTTCAGAGGGGATCAAAACTATTACACCATCGAATCATGATATCTTTAGTCGGTAAATGGCGACGTCTGTGGGACCAATGACGGACTTCATCAATGCAGAGTTGCGCCGAGATTCGGGGCGGAACATCATTGTTGTTGATGACCAGGTCATTCCGCCTCTTCCAAATGTTCGAAAGGACAGCGATGAAGATGGTGGTGGCAGCAGTCGAAGGCGGAAGAGCAGACCAGACAGCTTTGACTGTGGAGACCTTTGCATTTCTGAAAGTTTACTGATTAAGATCAGCTATCCCCGTGGATTAAACAAGTTATTTAGCTCGAACTAACTAATTAACCCTGAAATGCCCAAATCCATGAACGAAATATCACCATAGAAAGAGCAATTCCGAAGCTGACAAATGAAATATCATATCACTGGTTACCATACCTCAAAATGGACGAGAGTTGTAGCTAGCGACATGTTCGATGGCTTGTGGCCTGGTCTGCAGCCAGCGAGGAATGCACGTTGCCCTGAAGAACTCCTGAAATGATTACCGTTTGCCCGGGCAAAGCAGACAGCGCAGGCCCATGTCTGGGATATAAAGTCATGACCGCTCGATGCAGTACACCAGCATGTCAGGATAGCTCTGCCCAGAGTGGTCGGGTGCTAGCTCCACTCGTGCTTGATTTGTTCTTGGTTGTCGCTAGGTTTTGTAGTTGGGTGAACATACAGTTGCTACTCTTCCATTTATGCACTTAAGTAAAAGATACCACTCACCACTGTGCTATAGTAGTAAACATAAACTTAGAAACTGCAGTGATAGCTGAAAAAATAAACAGCTGCATGACTCTTTGTTCCCATAGCTATGCACTGTGTGTCTGTGTTGTTTCTTTACCTGCGTTCTTGTTGTCAGAACTCAGAAGAGTCTGTTTGCATATTGAAATTTGATGTCAGGAGGTATTCTTTGTTGGTTGTCAGGATGTTGGTCATGTTTCTTTGCCCTTGTCACCTTGTGTGCTATACGTTTTTGCTTTTGTCTGCCTGGTCAGGTCATTTGGCCTGTTCAACTCAAGTGTGTGTTTTTTTAACTCTGAATAGACTGACGTTGAAGAAATGCATCTTGTGAACTGTAACAAAGCAACAATTTGCCACTGAACTACCAAGACATTGTATTGTTCATAAATTTGCTCAAATCGACTCGATTTGAGACTAGATTATCAACGTTTCTACCTCATTTTATGGTTCTAACACATCCTCTCTCTCTCTCTCTCTCTCTCTCTATCTATCTATCTATCTATTTCTCTCCCTCCCTCCGTCCCTCTCTCTCTCTCTCTCTCTCTCTCTCTCTCTCTAACCAAATGTGTTGTGTGCATACATGTTGCTTCATCATCATTATGCTCATTTTTGCATTTGCAGGTTGTTGTTGAAAGGTTTTCAAGGAGTAATCTTCCAGAAATGGAAAAGAGGAAGTAAGCATATCTCCAAACCAGATACATGTTCGAGAAGTTTGTTTTATGTAGCCGATGGATCTATTCGAAAAATGTAACCGATGGATGATTCCTTGTTTGTGACTGCAGGTACCTGGTTCCATGTGAGATGCCAGTTGGGCAGTTCATTTTTATACTGCGTTCCAGGTTGCATCTGTCTCCGGGGACGGCTCTTTTCGTGTTTGTGAACAACACTTTGCCCCAAACAGGTGAGCACATGTATCCATCTGTTTAAACTTCAAGGAGGTTGTTTTTTTGTTTCTTTTCGGCGAGTTGATTCGCTAATCATTTTGCAGCTAGCCTGATGGGGAGCGTGTATGATTCGTACAAAGATGAGGAGGATGGCTTCCTCTACATGTGCTACAGCAGCGAGAAGACATTTGGGTGATCCATCTACGATATGCAATGCAACACGTTCAGTACTTAGTGTAGTCCCTCCAATGTACATATTCTACTCTTAATTTGTTTTAGTTGCATGTCTCATATCGATGCTGTATTGATGTTGATCATTATATGACCAAAATAAACTTATTTCGTTGCATGGGTGCAGCTTGCAGCGTCGTTGCCAATGATGTGGGCATATGTGAATAAAAAAGTATAGATAGATGATGACGTTAAGTAAACGCCTCCCCCTCCCTGTTGACATTCATGTGCTTATGCGTCATTGCTTAGCTAACGAACCCTCTGTCATCGTCATTTCTACTAGTTGTCCACACGTTTTAAATTTATTTTAATTTTGGAATAGTAGTCTTGAAGGTGTTAGCTCGGGGACCACGCCAATGTTTACATCGGCCATTGAGTACATTGCGGTGGAACAGGTAAGGGTTACAAGTGGACGGCCAGTATGAACGCATATGACCAGCAGAGTACAGTACAGAGGACAGGCGCGAGGGTGATCCATGGAGGAGTACACCGATTTTTCAATTATTTTGCTTGGCGACAAGAGAAACGGTTAGTTTAGCGTCGAGCCGTCAGACACGATTTTTCTTAGGCTTATGGCAGTCGATCCTGATAGAAATAGAATGGAGGGTTATTTACAGAATTTTTAGTGTTCAAAAGCAAGAAAAGCAATTATAAAAACCGCTACTCGAGCCATTATTGGAAAAATCTAATCTACCGGCTCTTGGTAGTGGGCAAAGGCCCTCTGCTGAATCTCCTCGCATGCTAAGTGTGCCACCAAATCCGACTGCAACGCTGTGTGCAGTCTGTTTCGCTCCTGCCAGCATCCCACATGAGTAGATGATGGCACCGCTTGCTTCACGCCTTTCCTTCGGCATCCCGGCCGTCATGCCGTTGACATTATCGATATACTATTGTCAGTCATGTGTAGATAGCTGCCCTGCATTTCCCTTGTGGATGAAGCATATTCGTATGCTTAATTAGAAACCAGGAGTCAACGGCACCATAATTTATTTTTTGAGGAACTACGGCACCATAATTTATCAACCTAGTTGATTGTAAAGAAGACGGAAAACAGAATAATCAGATTGATGTGATCATTCATCAGCCATGAATGCAACAAGGTAGAGAAGGGAGGAGGCGAGGAAATGAAGCAGCTAGATCATTAATTAGATTGTGGGAGGTGACGATGAGCAAGCCGGAGATGGGTGAGGAGCAGGACGAGATAGCAGATCAAGAAGCAGAGAAGAAGGAGTCGGCCTCAGCTGCGAGCAGGCTGCAGCTGGCATCGTCGTCGCTGAGGGAGGCGCTCTCCTCCACCTCCTCCCTGTCGAGGCTGTCCTTGTCCCTGTCCCTGAGAGAACAGCAGCACGACGAGGAAGGCGAGCTGCAATGGGCGGCCATCGAGCGGCTGCCCACCATGGACAGGCTGCACACCTCGCTGCCTCTCCACGGCCACGCCAAGGCCAAGGCCAATGCCAATGCCAATGCCGCCGTCGGCGCCCGTCCGCTGGAGCCGGTGGACGTGCGGAGCATGGGGGCGGCGGACCGGCGGGAGCTGGTGCACACCCTCATCGCCGACATCCACAAGGACAACCTCCGCCTGCTCCGGTACCAGCGCCACCGGATGGATAGGGTGGGCGTGCGCCAGCCCACGGTGGAGGTGCGGTGGCGGAACGTGCGTGTCGAGGCCGAGTGCCAGGTCGTCGACGGCAAGCCGCTCCCCACGCTCCTCAACTCCGCCATCTCCACGCTCTCCGTAATTCGTTCATCCACCTGCCCACTCTTCTCCTATGTACTGCCTTCCGCCACCTGTTCGCTCAAATGCCGCCACTGATATCCTGCAGATGCTCACCTCCATTCTGGGCTTCAAAGGTAACCAAGAAAGGATCCACATCCTCAAAGATGTCTCCGGCATCCTCAAACCTTCCAGGTAACCGACTTGCCTACCCTCCTACTGTTTATCTGCCATTTCCTTTCCACATCGTCAGTATACAATTACAATGTACACCAATCTGTATGTACATGCAGGATGACCCTACTCCTCGGACCCCCAGGCTGCGGCAAAACCTCCCTCTTGCTAGCACTTGCAGGAAAGCTCAACCGAAATCTCAAGGTATCCCCGTCCCCGTCTTCTGCACACGAAAACAGAGAAAATGCGATTTCAGTACTTACATTTGCTCACATTCATATATATGTATGCGTGCATGCATAGGTAACAGGAGAAATTGAATACAATGGTGTCAAGCTGCAAGAGTTTGTTCCGGAGAAGACTGCAGCTTACATTGGTCAGTATGATCTTCATGTCCCTGAGATGACTGTCAGGGAGACGCTCGACTTCTCTGCAAGATTCCAGGGCGTTGGCAGCAGAGCAGGTACCAAAGTTTATATTGTTTCTTGCAAACAGGTAACTAACAGTATTCTGTTGGAAGCAAATTCCAGAAATCCCAAAACGTTTATTTTCTCTCTTGGGAGAAGGTGACTAACATTATTCTAATGGAAGCAAATGCCATTAAGTCGTAAGGATCTTGAAAATAGGACTAGCCCTTGGTGGCATATTTAGTCAGTTTTGCTAATTCTCACCCTAGTCCGATTTACATCGTCATTCATGGGATGCACATAGGTTGCAACTAAGATTTTCCAGGTTGCAGGGTTGCATATGAGTTGAAAATGAAATTTTCTCAGTTACACATCGGTTGCACATTAGTTGCAACTGTGATTTTCCTCAGGTTAGTGGCACATGAGTTGCATCTGAATTTTTCCAGTTGCACGTGGGTTAGAGATGACTTGCAGGTGAAATGGGGTGACATCTTAATTCTCACTCGATCGAGCCCTAGTCGCTCTCATTTTTGGTAACAACCTGAGTGCTGAGGCGCACCACGGAGTCGAGGACTTGACTGTGGGTGGGCAGCATGAGCACTCTCACTGCTAGCCAACTGAGCGACACCCGGCTCTCCATAAGGATCTTGATTACAGAAAAATATTAACTGTCAATTGTCTCTACTATGCCAAGTGCTCTAATTTTCTTGTACAAAATAGAAATCATGAAGGAAGTCATTAGAAGGGAGAAGGAGGCCGGGATCACCCCTGACCCTGATATAGATACGTACATGAAGGTATCCCTTTTGCTATAATTTTGTTACGTTTGACACTGAATTAAACTGAAATCACGATCCTTTCTGCCAGCATAATTTTTCGGTCAGTATAAACAGCTCAGTTTGTTTCAGTTATGACAGTTAAAAATGGTATATATACTTTTTTATAGGCAATATCTATGGAAGGTTTAGAAAGAAGCATGCAAACAGATTACATTATGAAGGTAATTGAGGTTCAAAAAAAATCTGGATCCAGTAAATAATATTTCTCCTGTGTGTAATCACTTTCTTGCCTCACAGATCATGGGACTTGACATATGTTCTGATGTACGAGTGGGAGATGCAATGAGAAGAGGTATTTCAGGCGGTGAGAAGAAAAGACTAACCACAGGTGAATTTACAACATATACTTGTTATGGGCTTACCCAGTGCCAAAAGTTACGATCTAGGGAAGGGGTGTCTAAGCAGCCTTTCCCATACTTTTATGCAAATAGGCTGATTCCAACCCCAAGACCTCCAGTACACAAGTGGAAATACTCTACTTTCTTATGGCAATGAACTAATACGAAAATCTTGTCATGACTAAGCTAACAACAGGGGTAGGTCAATCACAGAATTCCATTTTGAGATGAAAGCACGCAAGCCACACCTTGATGGACGAATCAACTTCGCATGATTTTCTCCCCCTTTATAGAATATACGTATTTATGTGATATATTCAGCTTTTCTAATCCTAAGCTCGATTTTGGTCTATGTAATTAAAATTAAAATAATTCGATGGTGGATGCTTATTTTTTTTGCACTTGCAAAAATGTCTTATAATCAGGAGAGATGATAGTAGGGCCCTCAAAAGCGCTATTCATGGATGAAATATCAACTGGGCTGGACAGTTCGACCACCTTCCAAATTGTTTCTTGCCTCCAACAGCTAGCTCATATATCGGAGTCTACCATACTGGTCTCACTCCTTCAACCAGCACCAGAGACTTACGAACTTTTTGATGATATTATCTTGATGGCTGAAGGACAAATCGTATACCATGGCTCTAAGAATTCCATTATGAGTTTCTTTGAATCATGTGGATTTACTTGCCCTGAAAGAAAAGGGAGCGCTGACTTTCTTCAAGAGGTATTTAACAAAATACTAGTTTACAATCTGACTGATTACTGAATTGCGCATGTATCAAAAGCACCAATAGCATGTAGGAGTTCATATAAGGGGTGGCATGGTTCTGTTCTGTTAGCCTGTCTTCTAATAAGTCATATAAGGAATCAAATTCACTATGCATGGAACCAGGACTTCACCTAAGATTAAAAATGCACCACCCGATGTTCAAATTTGAGCCTCCCTAGTTCTTGTGAAATTTAAGCCGATCTTTTTGTCAGTGCAATCAGGCAGAATGCTGATCTGGTATGTCGAATTTTGTTTGCCATATGGACATCATTGGTGAATATTAATAACACAACTGGAAATTTTATGTTTCTAGAGCAGTGCAAACAGCAATTTTCTTGTAGAGATATCTTTTGAGTTTCAACACTTACAAACTAAGAGTTAAACCTATAATTTTGATACACATTCAATAAAAATAAATGTTATTAATATGAAGTAACTGGGTGTAGGGTGATAACCTGAATTTTCTTTGCCTATTAATGCACTAGCTTACCATCTTAAAGTAGTTCACTCTTCAAAACTTGTGTATCTATAGATCTTGTCAAAAAAAGATCAGCAGCAATACTGGAGCCGTACCGAAGAAAGATATCATTATGTCACAGTTGACCAATTCTGTGACAAGTTCAAAGCATCTCAAGGTGGCCTGAATCTTGCAGAGGAGCTTTTGAAACCGTATGACGAATCAAAAGTACATAAGAATGCCCTGTCTTTCAGCATCTACTCATTATCCAAGTGGGATCTCCTCAAGGCATGTTTTGCACGGGAGCTCCTTCTTATGAAAAGGAATGCTTCCCTCTATATAATAAAGTCTGTTCAGGTAAGCAAGTAGAAGCTATCTTTTGGAGAAAAATGTGGTTGATGCATGGAGATTTTTTTGCCTAGTTTTACAGTGCTATACCAAATGTCACAAGCTACATGTTTACAAGTGCAAGTTGAGTCCACAATTTTCATTTTATACGCATTAAGCTCAAGATTAGTTAGGATAGAGAGATAGCAAAACCTAGCTAGAAGCAGTGCAGTGTAAGTTCGTGTGTTATTATGGAGGTCTCAATAGAACCTTATGACTACAAATTGAGATTCTTATACTTATGTCATCTATGTTATATTTACATCCGCATTTGAGTAACTTTCAACTACTTTGAAGTTAACTGCAGCATTAACATAGCACATTTTAAGGGAAATGTAAAAAATAGAAAGAAGTTTTTTTTTTCAAATTCAATTGTTTATTTATCTCTTATTCCAAAATTCACCTGAAAATTGAATTCCATTTTTTCAATGTGATTACATGATATGGCTCTTAATATTATTATTACTTTACTCAATTGAAAAATTCCATAACAATCTCTTGATTCGGAATTAGGGACTAGTGTATCATCTGATGAATCCACTTTCTTTTACACTTCTGTATGCCACTCTATATTTTTTTTAGTATTATCTAAAATAACTGATGAATTTTCCATAACTTAAGTAAGTGCTTTACCAACATATGTAGTAAAAAAATATAAAAGGAATTGAACCCTTTCATGCTTACTTTAACTACGTGCATAGCTTTAGGTGTGCTCAAATGCGAATATTGTAGGGAGTAGGGACTGGATGTACTTAACACACTGTACATGGATTTGTAGCCATTTTGCCATAGTGTCTTGTCTTCTACAGAGTAGGAACATTGAACTCTTGGACCATATAGAAAGTCTACAGTGGGAACTTGGCCAGCATGTCAGCATCTTTATGTACATTCAGTTCCTACTTGGTGCGCAATTTAAGGACTTCAATGCTTGTGTTCTTATATCATTACCTGTACTAGTCTACAGTACCACCGCTATAGTATTTTTGGTTAAAGTATTTCTAACAGTTTCCTTACAAAATCTAGTGAATTCATTGCATTTTTCTAAACATGACCACCATGAGTTAACATGGAGTACATATTTTTGCTACAGCTTGGACTACTTGCTGTTATTACTGGGACAGTATTTCTGCACACACGTATGGGTGTCGACAGAGTTCATGCTAACTATTACATGGGTTCACTATTTTATGCCATCCTGCTTCTGATGGTGAATGGATTCCCTGAGCTGGCCATGGCCATTGGCAGACTTCCGGTCTTCTACAAACAGCGAGACTACTACTTCTATCCTGCATGGGCTTATGCAATACCATCTTTTATCTTAAAGATTCCAATCTCTTTGATTGAGTCAGTAGCTTGGACATCATTATCCTACTACCTAATTGGCTATACTCCGGAAGCATCCAGGTAAAATTACAACTGACTAGCAAATTCAACTACATCAACATTTCTTTATCATTGAGGAATTATCACCATTGACCCTTGTCATTGAGAGAATAATCACCTGAGTGAAAAATAAAATATCCCTGCAAATAAAAAGAGTACAAAAGTAAAAACTGTTTATACAGGTTCCTTATTTATTATTACCTTTACTTCTCTTTTAGAGTTTATCTCCATAAAACCTATTTTTTATGTAATACTTTGTGTTAACATGAATGATTCTTGTGTTCAGATTTTTCCGTCAGCTCCTCATCCTCTTCCTCCTTCACACCACAGCATTATCAATGTTTCGATGTGTTGCCTCATATTGTCAAACAATGGTGGCTGGTAATGTCGGTGGTACGCTGGCTTTTCTGGTCATCATGCTGTTTGGGGGTTTCATAATTCCTCGCCGTAAGACTCTTCCTTTTTTTTTCATAAACTTCAAATTTCTAAAAGAGACGAGTCCTAATTTCGTGCAGAAGTATGTTGTACTCAACTGTTAAAAAAGCATTTCTAACAATTTAGGTGGCACATTGCTACAGCATTTCTTCCTAATTGGCTAAAATGGGGATTTTGGCTCTCCCCAATGTCATATGCTGAGATAGGCTTAACTGGAAATGAGTTTCTGGCACCAAGATGGTTTAAGGTACCCTTTGGCATACCAAGTCTGAACTAATTACAAAGATATGTAATCTCAAACTATACTAAAGTTTTTGTGTTGATAGATCATGGTATCTGGTGCAACACTTGGAAGGACGATACTAATGGATAAAGGACTAGACTTCTCTAGCTACTTCTACTGGATCTCAGTTGGAGCACTTATTGGGTTTATTTTCCTGTTTAATGTAGGCTTTGCCACTGGCTTGACTATTAAAAACCGTAAGTGTGACAAGGCTGAAATTTTTCATTAAGCTAAACAACTTAAATTTCTTACTTCTCTAGTCTAACAGTATCGCGTGAATAGCAATCTCAGTCAAAAGCATTTGCTGGAGAAAAAAATAACATCTGCAGTGGAGCAAAACAGTTCCATTCAGAAGAAACATGTTTCCTCTGTTCTTACCTCCTATGAGCCTCTCAGTTCCAGGAACTTCTCGAGCTATTGTTTCTCGCAATAAGCCTACCACATTTGACGGAAAAGACCAAGATATGTTCATGGATACGAAAAATGGGATGCCAAAGTTACAAGCAGAAACTGATTTGCCAGCTAATAGAACTGGTTAGTCAAATTCTACTTGATGCAACTAAATGCTACTCACAGTGTTAATGGTATAAAACTAAGAATTTACTGATCAAAATTAAATATTGTGCAGGCAGGATGGTATTGCCTTTCACACCGCTTATAATATCATTCCAGGATGTCAACTACTATGTAGACACCCCTGCGGTAACTCTCATGTTACTTCAACATCTAAGAACACATGACCGGAGAGCTTAGGGTCATATCAAGGGCTGGTCAGTATTAACTAAGTATTTACATGTTGCAGGCAATGAAGGAGCATGGTTACATGGAAAGTAAACTACAACTACTCCACAATATCACAGGAGCATTCCAGCCAGGGGTGCTCTCGGCACTCATGGGGGTTACTGGAGCTGGAAAAACAACACTCCTTGATGTTCTTTCTGGAAGGAAAACAGGCGGTGTTATTGAAGGAGATATAAGAATAGGAGGTTATCCCAAAGTGCAGCAAACTTTTGCTAGGATATCAGGCTACTGTGAACAGACTGATGTTCATTCTCCCCAAATCACAGTGGGGGAGTCAGTTGCATATTCAGCTTCGTTGCGCCTTCCACCAGAAATCGATTCAAAAACAAGAAATGTGAGCTATATTTGCTAATATAACGAAATGAAAATAACATATACTCAAATCTATATGGAAAGAATAAAAATTTAGTGTATATTGTTTGTATACTTGTATCCCAGGTGCTGGGAACAGTTGACATGAAATTGTGAGCTCACCGCATTCCTTTCCCTCGCAGAAATTTGTAAATGAAGTCCTTGAAACAATTGAGTTGGACGAAATTAGAGATTCTTTGGTTGGAATACCAGGGGTCAATGGACTATCGACAGAGCAACGGAAAAGGCTCACTATTGCAGTCGAGCTCGTGTCTAATCCTTCAATCATATTCATGGATGAGCCAACATCAGGTTTGGATGCAAGGGCAGCTGCCATCGTCATGCGTGCAGTGAAGAATGTTGCAGACACAGGTCGAACAGTTGTGTGCACCATTCACCAACCAAGTATTGAGATATTTGAGGCCTTTGATGAGGTAATTACTTTACATATATATAGCCTTCTCCAAGATTACCTCTCTCAGGCACAAAAATATATGCCTATTAATGGTAGGTTTTCATTGCAAAATATCTAGCGAAGATTCACAGTATATATAGTTTTATATAAGGTGATTATTTCAAATAAGGATATCAGAAATCGGCTTTGATCCAATCAAAACATGAAGAACCAAGTGTTACAACTTCGCCTGAAATAATTATGAAGTATGTGTTCGCCTTCCTGGAACGACTGGAAGTACCCAGGTGCTAGCATTAATTATCAGACTGGGAATAAGTTGCATGTTATCTCAGATAGAACTCGTAACACTTTATCTACCAGAAATGGAAGTTTCCAAACCATATTAACTGGCTACTTAAAGAACCCCAAACTAAGTCCAATACTGAGTCTGCCTCATACTAATTGTTCAAGAAACTAACGGTGATTACTGTATTTTTCTAGCAAAGGATGGGACCTATGTTTTATTATGAAAACAATGTTAAAATGAGCTGACACGTTCGTTCATGGGACCAAATTTCCCAGGTTAATTAGAAAAAGAGGAAACTATCTACTCCGCTTATCTTTAACTGTGCTGATCAATTGGATGTATATGAGAACACTCCATACATTTTGACATCTCTCTTTCAAGGAGGCAGCGGGATTCGACTTTGTAAATATCAAAATTCTGTAACAAGCACAACTATATTTTTGTTTTTTAATATTTATGTGTGTGTATTTTCTAATGTATAAGTATAACTGCCCAATCATGCGACTGATTCAGCTAGTTCAATGCAATTTAGCGTACATTATTGATCATAAACTCCTTCATCAAAAGAATTCATATAAAAGTGAAGTACCATATTTACTGAATAGCTTATAATATATATGCAGTTACTGCTGATGAAAAGGGGTGGAAATTTGATATATGCTGGGCCACTTGGATACCTTTCGTGTGAGGTCATCCGATATTTCCAGGTAATCAGTGATCCTAACTCGTCCTTACAAAAAAAATGGTCTAATTAAATGCACTTATGATATCTATCATCCATTTTTATGTGGTATGATTAAATTTAAACCTATCGTTTACAGTAAACAAATTTAACAAGACTGTATTTCCATCCTTTTCTGTATTTTCAAGAAGTTATGTTATTCTTCTGAACCTGTTGTCTATTCCTTATGATTTGCACTGAACGTGGCACGTGAAGGGCCCAGCAATATAAATCATAGTTGCACTCTTTTTTAAATAGACAAGGCTATACTCAGTTTACGGTGACCTGACTTTTCTCCCCAGTTGCCGTTTGCCTGCGTTACATATACTGGTGAAATCATTTCTTTCTTCTTCTAGGCGATACCTGGAGTGCCCAGGATCAAGGACAACTACAACCCATCAACATGGATGTTAGAAGTTACTTCTACATCTACAGAAGTTCAACTGGGAGTAGATTTTGCACAAATGTACAGTGAATCATCAATGTGCAAGTAAGTCCTGAAGAACCAGCACAGTTAGCTCTAGTGCCTTAACATTGTTAATAATAATCATTACACAATAAATTATGTCAAGTTGTGTTTCAAATAGACTAATGCTTCCAGCCTTCAAGAATACTTTAGAAAAACAGAAAACGGGCATGTGCGTCTCAAATGATTAGAATGGAACATAGGCATGCATCACCATGCCATACCTAACAGAGCTCTCACTTAGCATTATATTAAACTTAAGTTACAGAATATTCAGGCTAACCAGTATGTAAATTTGGTGATCAAAGGGACAAGGACATACTGGTAAAGCGCTTGAGCATACCAGCTCCAGGTACAAGTGACCTCCATTTCCCAACACAGTTCCCACAGAAGTTTTGGGAGCAATTCAAAGCTTGCCTCTGGAAGCAGTGTTTATCATATTGGAGAACCCCTTCCTACAACCTGGTGCGAATGGTGTTCATAACAATAACATGCATTTCCTTTGGTGCATTATACTGGCAGCAAGGAAACATCAGCCACATGTATGTCCATCTCTTAATTATGTATCTTACCTGATGCACATACGGAAGCAGCATCTGATTAAAGTTGCCTGTTTTGTTGGAGGGTAGAAATGACCAGCAAAGTCTGTTCACCATATTGGGATGCATGTATGGAATCACTCTGTTCACCGGCATCAACAACTGCCAATCAGTGATGCCATTTGTCTCCGTTGAGCGCTCCGTCGTGTACAGGGAAAGATTTGCTGGGATGTACTCACCTTGGGCCTACTCCTTTGCTCAGGTCCTGTGAATTACATGAATATTACTAGTTTCAGAATTCAGATACAATATATTGCTGCTATGTACAGACATTGACTTGTCTTTTTGGGTGAAAGGTCGCCATGGAGATACCTTATGTGCTGGTGCAAGTACTGCTGTTCATGGTGATCTCATATCCGATGGTAGGGTACACGTGGACAGCGGCGAAGTTCTTCTGGTTCATGTATACCATGTTTTGCACGCTGCTCTACTTCCTCTACCTGGGAATGATGATGGTGTCACTCACCCCCAACATCCAAGTCGCAGCCATATTTACATCCATGTTCTATACCTTACAAAACCTCACGTGTGGCTTCATCGTGCCTGCACCAGTAAGTCAAGTCATCTTTACTCTAGTATATATACCATTGCACTTAGAGATCAAAAGGATGGTGCTTTAAAAGAACTCATAAACGTATGGCAGCAAATACCGAGATGGTGGATATGGCTCTACTACATCTCTCCAATGTCATGGACGCTCAATGTCTTCTTCACAACACAGTTCGGGGACGACACCGACAAAATGGTCACGGTATTTGGAGAGACCAAATCCATCGCAGTGTTCATGAGGGACTACTTTGGTTTTCGCCGTGACCTGCTGCCACTGTCCGCCATAGTTCTGGCGGCATTCCCCATCCTCTTTGCCATCCTCTTTGGATACAACATCTCAAAGCTCAATTTCCAAAGGCGATAGACATATAGATATTAAAATCATGTACAAAAGATTAAACCAACTGATTGCTTGACAACACGAAAAGGTCAATGTATTTTTGCGTAAAAGTGATACATAACGCAACAGAATTGCAGTAATGGATTATGGCTAGCACAGGCTAGTATTCGAGAGGCTACGTGATATTATTGTCAACAGAAGTCTCAATTTTTTTTTATTGCAGTAACCCTGACAGTTTTCAATAGAAATTGGTATCAACTGCTCAACAAAGATTTTTATTAAATCTATTAGCACCAGACACCTTTAGGATTAGATCCATCCAAGATGTGCGGTAAACCAATTAAATATCAAAGAATAGGTATGGGCTGCGAGATGTAGGGTTCAATGTATACATGGCTTACTTTTCTGTGTGTGCTGCTTAAAACTAGCCCACAAATGTACTGCTTGGACCCCAACTCTACTGGTGCCTTTCAAAAAAAAAACTCTACTGGTGAAGTGGGGATGTATTTGAATGATGACGATAAAGAATCTGGCAACACAGTCACTGAAGGTGCACCGGCTGAACGATTGGTTTTTCATGTTCACCATCCTTCTGGTTCTTTTACAATTTATTCTTCTCAGCACATCTGTATACTTTGGTGTGTTTATTGAAGAATTATATTGTCGTGTCTCGAAGGACGGACACCGGGGATACGAGGTACCCCCTTTGTAGATTTGGTAAGGGGCGCGAAGGAGGCTGAGAAACGTCTCTCGAGGAAGATCACGGTCGAGCTCTCCTCTCGACGAACAAAGCAAGCAAACAAGGGGACACGGCGATCTACCCAGGGTCAGGCCGCCCGGAGGCTAAAAGCCCTACCCCTGCATGTCTGGATAGATGGTATCATCATGGTGTGGCTACAAGGGTCGTTCTCCGGTGAGGTACTCGGAAGGGGTTTTGGCTAGAGGTAGACGAAGGACAGATCCTGACCCGGAGGAGATCACCTTCCTTTCTCTACCCTCTCAGCCCTAGACTAGCCTTGCTTCGTTGCTAGGTTATCGCAGCTTGTCTCTTGGCTTGTTCCAATCTCCCCTCTCCTCCATGCCTTGGTCCTCCTTTTATAGGCCAAGGGGATACCACAGGGTCATGCGAGGAGTGTGAGGGGGTCTTGGAGGGGAGAACTCCCTCAGCTAGTTGAGGAGGAGACGTGGCCTCTCCTCCTCCAAGTCTTCTCCGTGGGAAAGGTGGGAGGGTCCACCTTTAAGGGAAAGCGGGGTGGACAAGGGCTGACAACACCACGAGCCTTGCTCCCTTCCTGCCTCTTCTACGCCTTGCTTCCCAAGTCTGACCTTATGGTGTCTTCCCGAACGAGCTGGAGATCTCATCCGCATCTCGTACGGAATGGTACCCAAGAGGGAGTCCCGGCCTCCTACCGGGGACTCGGGCTCTCCGGGTGCCTTCGTGATACCCGCGAGGGTACAGGGGACCCGGCAGGTCCCTGAACCCGGGATCCTTGGTCAATGCGTGGCTCGTGCTGAATCTTGACCATGTCCATCTTCAGGCTGGGCCCGCGTGTGTTGGACCCACTTTGGCAATCCTAGGGGAACCCCATGTTCCACTGTTGTGACAGTAGCCCTCGGGCATGGTCCCAGCGGCTTTTTGCTCCAGCTGCCGAGGCTATGACCTTAAAAGAGGTCAAAGTGGATCCCGACATCTGGCCTTCTCTGCTGTGCACCACCTGGCTGAGTGGTGGTGTTGGAGTTACTCCGCTTGGGAGAATAACTTCCATGGCCTCCTCGATTCCTGGGAATGGAGGAAACGAGAAGACCATCGACTGAAGTGGCAGCCGAGGCTTAAAAAGCGGGGTGCGCCCCTTGGTTCTTCAGTCATCGTCTTGTTCTCCCCAATCCCAAATCCATCCTAGGCCATTGGTAGAAATGGCGCCAGTGAGGAGGGGAGTGGGGCGTCCTCGCTCGGCGGCTGCGGTGGTGGAGGACGGTCATTCTGCTCGTGGGAGAGCTGCCCCACGCGGTCGAGGGAAAAGAGGCGCGGCGGTCGCGGCAGTCGAGGCTCCGCCTCTCCTACCCCAAGGGATCTGATCCATACCAGCTTCGCGTAGTTCGAGTTCGTCATGGACCTGATAGATCGGTCCCATAGCCGGCTGCTCCTTTCAGATTCCTTCTCGACGACGCTGAAGGAGATAAGGCCTCACGGCTTCTGGTTGCAGGTGGACGGCTGCCCCAACGGAACCTCTTGGTCTGGGCGGAACATACCGTCGACGATGCCCTGCTCCTGGGCCAGGGATGGAAGTTGTTCTTCCGCTCTCGTCGCCTGACCCGGGAACAATGCTTGGTGTTCCGGTTTGACGGAGACTCGACACTATACGTGAAGGTCTTCGATGCTGATAGAGGGCGTGCGGAGTGCTGCGTGGACAGCGACAGTAGCGGCGACAGCTCGAGCTCTTATGACGAGGATGAAGATGAGGAAAATCCACCTGGCGTCAAGGTGGAGAAACCATCGTCCTCTTCCGCGTGAATGGGAAACCGGGGTGACCGGGTACGCTGATCTCTTTGACATCGAACGTCGCGGCCGCACCCCTGGTACTTCTGGAAGTAGCGCGGTCGGGCTCGCGCCGATGTACCTCGCCCGTAAGGGGCAAACCTTTTCTTGTAAAAAAGTCCCATCTTGTAGTCCTTGAGAAGAAATGAAAAAGTCGTCGTTTCCTCTTGCTTCAAACTTTGGCCCTTCTGGTATGAACAGGAGCGGGTTTTTTTCCCTTTGTGAAACGTGCTCCCGTTACCGCGACAGTCGCACCGTCGAACGGTAGGTGAGGGACAAGGAGCCTATAAAAGCCCCTTAGCACCCAGCCATTTCGATGT
Source organism: Poa pratensis (assembly GCA_947311845.1). Classification (NCBI taxonomy): domain Eukaryota; kingdom Viridiplantae; phylum Streptophyta; class Magnoliopsida; order Poales; family Poaceae; genus Poa; species Poa pratensis. The sequence continues at coordinate 34,263,696 of CAMZMU010000096.1, read as the reverse complement.
GCCTTCTGCTCTTGCTCTCCATTCTTCCCCATGAAACATAGCACCATGTCTCGAGAGTCAGCAGCTTCCTCTTCCGTCGTGTCGACGGCGGAGTCTGCCTTTCGAGGCGCGGCGACAGCGCCCAAAGTGCCTCAAGCTCAAGGCGCTGGCCACCCGGAAGGATACCATTAAGATGGCTATGTGGAGGGAGACCGAGGGAAACCCTACGCTGATTCGCCTCCTCAGCGATCTTGACGGAGTTTTCAAGGTACGATTCCCTCGTTACAGGCCAACTTTGTCGGGGGCTGAGGTTTGCATCTTGATTCTACTCCTTTTTGTGTTCAGGATGAGCAAGATTTCACGGACCAGTTCGTGGACCATGTGCACTCCCTCTGCAGCCAGCATGTCCCAGGGTTTGCTAGGAAGTTCCCTAGTCCGTGGGATCCCTGAAGATTCTACGCGAGTTCCCCCTTTCTCCCCAGGCGTCCCCGGGATCAGAAGTTCACCCCGTAGGTAGAAAAACAGAGAGAAAACTCCGCCAGGAATCCTGGACCGGCCTTAGTGTCACAGGCTAAATATGGTATTTAGGTTGCATTGCTGGATCTAATTCTCGAAATGTAGTTCAGAATTAAATATGAATGCAATCCTATGCTGAACTCTTGGGGTCATGTCCCAAATCTTCCTTTGCATTAGCGCTACGTCAGGTTTATGAGGAGGTCTCTAAGGTGCCAAGTACTCTGACTGTCTGCAGCAGCACTAGTACCCCCAAGAGCACTATGCCTTCCGGGTGCCTACTCCACAGCAGCGGGTACTAGGCCAGACAGAAACGGACCGTTCACCGGGGAAGACGCATTACCATCGCAAAGGTTCTCATAAGCCGTCAAGCATGCGCAGGTTGATGGTATATTAACTCCAAGCGAGATATTATGCCTAAGTGCAAGATGCAATGCGAAGACTTAGCTGATTTCCATCGCGATTCTGATCTGTTGTGCCTCTCCCGGGTATCCAGCTCCTTAGCCGCTTCTCCTTTGCATGTTCGTCTCCCGGGGAGAGGGGCTGCACATAGCAAACTTTCAGTAGGAAAAGAAAGGACCCTCTCTTCGTGTCGTGAAAATGTTTTATTCGAAGAAACCCGCAAGCAAAGTTGAATGTGCATTTCTGTGTTTATGTGCTTTAAAACACAACACTGCCCAATTTTTCCCTTTCTGCGGCAGTACGGCATGACCAGTGGCAGTGTGCCTACTGATAGGTTTACTCGCGCTCGACCCGTCAGCCATCGGCACCATGTTAGCCCCCTGCTTGAGGGTTGTTACGGGTAACACATTTCATGACAAAAATTGAGGTCACGGAATTGAAAAACTTATCTTTTATTTCTTGGCAATGATTCTTACACCTATTACAGAACACTAGCCCCTTGGGCGTGCTTAGTGGACTCGACTATCTGCGATTCGTGTCCGTAATCAATGGTAGAATTTGCGAAGGTTCTCGATATTCCAGGCGTTGCCCTCGGGCCTGCCTTTCTCATCCTTCAGATAGACTGCTCCGGGTCTCAGGGTATGTGTCACCCGATAAGGACCTTCCCACTGGATGACATCTTGTTCATGCCATCAAGTTTCTGCTTTTTTCGGAGAACCAGGCCTCCGGGTTCCAGTGCCCAGGAGCAGACATGGCGATCATGATACAGCAACTACTTGATCAGGGTAACCACAAGTACCGGAGAGCATGCAAGATCTTAAATAAACAATAGTATGATAATATGATGAACAATCTGATCACAATTCCACAATTTATCGGATCCCAACAAACACAACACCAATTACATCATATGGATCTCAATCATGTAAAGCAGCTCATCAGATCATTGTATTGAAGTACATGGGAGAGAGAGTACCAACTAGCTACAGCCAGAACCCGTAGTCCATGGGGGAACTACTCACAAACCATCATGGAGTCGAAGTGGAGGCGGTGGAGTCGATGGAGATGGCTCCGGGGGTCAATCCCCGTCCCGGCAGGGTGCCGGAACAGGAACTTCTGACCCCCGAAACTTGTCTTCGATGGCGGCGGAGCTGCGGAACTTTTCGTGGAATATGACGGATTTTTTAGGGTTTTCGCGTCGGGGGCAATAAATAGGCGAAAGGACGATGGTCGGTGGCGCTTCGAGGGGCCCACACCACGTGGCGGCGCGCCATGGCTGGTGTGGAGGCCGTGGGCCTCCCCGGGCTTGCCCTTCTAGCTCCGTGTACGTGTCGGGAAAATAGGAGGCTGGGCTTTTGTTTCGTCCAATTCCGAGAATATTTCCAGAACAACTTTTCTGGAATACAAAAACAGCAGAAAACAGGAACTGGCACTGTGGCATCTTGTTAATAGGTTAGTCCCAGAAAATGTATAATAGTGATATATAATGCATATAAAACATGTGACATTGATATAAAACAAGCATGAAACATCAGAAATTATAGATACGTTTGAGACGTATCAAGCATCCCCAAGCTTAGTTCCTACTCGTCCTCGAGTAGGTAAACGATAAAAACAAAATAATTTCTGAAGTGACATGCTACCAACATAACTTGATCTAATAATGATGTAAGGCATGTGAGCTGAGATCAAATCATTCAAAGCAAATGTCTATAATTGATATTAAATAAGAGATAATAAAGCAAGATAGTTAAACAAGCTAAAAGTTTTCATGAACTATTGCTTTAAAGACATGAAACCGTACAAGGTTCATTAAAGATGTTTTAAGTATCCAGTGTAGGAGTTCTATCCTTCAATTCCAAGCATCAAGCAAATTTTCACAACATAGAGTACGGATTCAGTCAAGTAAAAATAAACATGAACGTCATGAATCAACTGTTTCGAAGTCTACTCAACCGGTGAGCGTAAGCATTTGGTATTGGCACCAGGATGTTATGGCTAAGAGAACATTAATGGGGGTTTGGAAGGCCAATGGAAGAAAGTCTCACAAAGCTATAAGTGATCATTAGACAAGAGGAAGTCTTATAATCGAAGCTATGTAAGGAGTAGTGATTGCCATGCAACGGATGCACATAGAGCTATATGTGTATGAAAGCTCTCCAATGGAACTAGTGGGGGTGCATCCAACTTGGTTGCTCACGAAGACCTAGAGCACTTTTGAGGAAGCTCATCATTGGAATATACAACCCAAGTTCTATAGTGTAAATTCCCCACATAGTTATACTAGTAAAACATGAAAACTCTCTCACATGGAGTATAGGTGCTAAACATGAGCACAAATGATGACTATGAATACTGCAGGTGCTGAAACATGAGCACAAGTGTGGATAAAGGATAGTAATGTTGCCCCCTTTTTCTTTTTTCTTTTTTTATATTTTTTTTTTTTCTGTTTCTCTTTTCGATGGCCTCCATGGCTCTTTTCACTTTTAGGGGCAACATTCTAATATGACAACACACTTTTTGGTACAAATAACTCATAATGAACAAACATGATGTATGAAACTGTATGCCTCTGCCAGTGTAGCAGGATGTGCAATGATCTAGCGTAACATGGGTAAACCACACATCAGCTGTATAGAATCATGCAAAGCAATATATAAATGATAAATGACAACAAGTCATGTAATGTAAGATGGAAGTTGCATGGCAATATATCTCGGAACAGCTATGGAAATGTTGTGGTAGGTAGGTATGGTGGCTGTTTTGAGGAAGATGTATGGGCTTATGTGTAGGAGAACAAGAGAAAGTCCTCCCACGGGTTTGGATGTACTGGCGAAGTATGCACAACTCTCAATGTGAGCAGAAGGCAATGCACAGCACCGAAGAGGCTAGCAAATTTGGATGGTGGAAGTGCCAAAAACCGTAGCTTAACATTAGTCAAAAAGAACTCACAAGCTTATTGCAAACAACTAGCAGGTTCAACATTAAGAGCATGATTAAAATTCACTCCAAGAAGGGCCGTTCACGGCGGCACAAGTACCCCGCTAGATCCCTCGACCTTCAGCACAACTCAGTTATTACGAATACTTTAGACATGGAAAGCTATCAAGTCCAACTACACCTTCAACAATTTTAGTAGAGTTTGTAGTACGGTACAAGCTTAAAGACAACAATCCACTAATGATTTTAACTTAATTAACCAGCAAGATTTACCATCTATTACTTATACCTCAAAACGTTTGCAAAGAATCAGGTTATCAAAGTTCAATGATCTACAAGATTATGCAAGTTTTTCATTATACCACTACCACATGCAACATTTTCTGAACCAACATCAACCAAGCAACTCTCCAAACAAATATAAGTGAAGTAAGAGAGTACTTTCTATAAAGAACTAATAGCTCTGAACAAGAGATACATGAAAACCAAGAGCTAGAAGCTAAACAGTGCGAAAACGGAATACTCAACAGATATAAGTGAAGAATAGGAGTATTCAAATGAAAAAGCGGAGCGTGTCTCTCTCCCAAACAAGATAGATAGGATCCGACATTGATATGATCAGAAAATAAAAATAACAAACTAAAACTAAAAGCACACAGACGCTCCAAGAACACACATATGATGTGAAAGAATTAAAATATAGTTTCACTAGAGATGACCTGATAAGTTGTTGATGAAGAAGGGGATGCCTTGGGCATCCCCAAGCTTAGACGCTTGAGTCTTCTTGAAATATGCTTGGGTGACCCACGGGGCATCCCCAAGCTTAGGCTCTTCTCTTCTTGATCACATTATATCATCCTTCTCTCTTGACCCTTGAAAACTTCTGCCACACCAAACTTCTCATAAACTTCATTAGAGGGGTTAGTACTCAAAAACTTTAATCCACTTTGGTTCTGTAGTGACACATTGCAAGAACTCAATAAACATTAGCTACAGCCCTCCACGTCTAGAGAGCCTTACTTAAAGTCCACAAGAGACAATGCAAAAAACAGAGACAGAATCTGTCAAAACAGAGCAGCCAGTAAAGATGAATTTTTTCGAGCCACTTTCGTTGCTCAAATCAGAAAACTTGAAACTAATGAAAGATGCGTACATATCTGAGGATCACGCATGAATTTTTTCAGTATTTTTCCATTTTTCTGGAGTTTATACGGCTCAAAACGGTGGATAGCAAAAATCTGTTCCTTGCAGAAATCAAATCTAGCATCCTCTAATCATTAGAGACTCTTCTTGGCACAACAATTCGAAAAAGTAAAGATACAAAGGAGTTGTTACAGAAGTAAGCAGCTCCTTGACTCAAAAAGCAAAGAAAAATTTCAGAAATAAAACATGGGTTGTCTCCCAAGAGCGTTTTTCTTTAATGCATTTTAGCTCAAAAATAGTGGGATCAAAACTTTCAAACCCACTTTTAACAATTTTATAACAAGATGATTGATCATTCTCTAGAGGTATGGGACTCCTAGATAAAGTCAAGACCTCTCCAATCCATTTTCATTAGTAGTACAATTAATATAATCAAGTAACATAGGACCATCATCTAGAGCTTTATCATAAACATTATCTAAGCAAAACTCTTTAGTACCATGCATTTCGAAGTTAGGCACAAATAAAGGATTATCATAAGATTTATCAAAATAGCATGAATTATCATAATAACAGGAGCATAATTATTCTCACAAGTTTTACTCATAGGAAATATTTCAAGAGAATTCACAGGTACATAACATTCTTCCTCCTTTGGTAAGCATGGAGGGCAATCAAATAGTGTAAGAGATAAAGAGTTACTCTCATTAGAATGTAGGCATGGGTAGCTAATCCATTCTTCCTCCTTTTGTTCATCACTCTCCTCCTCTTTTTCATCTAATGAGCTTTCAGGTTCAGCAATTTCTTCTTCCACAGGTTCCTGCAAATTGTGGATACATTCTTGTGCATGAGTGAGTCTCTCTTTATAATCAATGATATAACAATTATTGCTGAAATTTTCTATGCAACATAGGTTTCATAATTTTTAGACATGAAGGATTCTATTTCAGAAGCTCCCATAAATAAAACAAATTGTTCTACTTGTTCAGCTCCCAGTTAAGATGTTTAGTTCTATTTCAGAAGCTCCCATAGATAAGCATATTTATAACAATGATAGCTCATAATTATATCTTCTTTACTAAAGCCACATTGAAATTTAAGATGTTTAGTATCATGTTCAGAGCAACAATTTATATCATGGTGTTTAAGCAAAATTTCAGCAATTTGATTCAACTGTTTTAACACGCCTCTCATGACTTTACCCTTTGTCGATTCTCTATACTTCATATATAATTCTTTAACTTCCATACAGGTTCTAGCATGTTCTTCCATAACAACAGTTTTTTAGATTTTCGGTTTTTCAATTTTTTATGGATTTTCGGGTATATAAGAAAAATAAAAAAAGACAAAAATAAACTAGACAAAAGTAAACTAAACAAAACACAACTAAACAGAAATAAACTAAGCACAATAAAACTAGACAAAAGTAAACTAGACAAAAGTAAATAGACAAAACAAAATAAAAAACAGAGAGACAGGTAAAGTGTACTCCCAGGTGAACTTATGAGTAGAGCTATGCTCCCCGGCAACGGCGCCGGAAAATAGTCTTGATAACCCACAAGTATAGGGGATCGCAACAGTCTTCGAGGGAAGTAAAACCCAAATTTATTGATTCGACACAAGGGAGACAAAGAATACTTATAAGTCTTAATAGCGGAGTTGTCAATTCAGCTGCACCTGGAAAAACACTAGCAACATGGGTGATGTGAAAGCAGCAGTAATATGAGAGCAATAGTAATAGTAATACAACAGCAATAGCAGTAACACAGAGGCAATGACACCAGAAAATAGTTGATACTACTTCTAATGGCGTACTTGACGGGAAAGCAATGATGATGACAGAAGGACCGGGGTTCCCAGCTATCTACACTAGTGGTAACTCTCCAATAACATGTGTTGGGTGAACAAATTACAGTTGGGCAATTGATAATTGCGAGGGCATGCCAATGCATGCTATGATAAGATAAAGTTTACTGTAGTATTTAATTGGGCATTACGACATGATACACAGACAGCTATCCAGCATGCATCTGTGCCTAAATAATCCACCTTCAGGTTAGCATCCGTACCCCTTCCAGTATTAAGTTGCAAACAACAGACTATTGCATTAAGTAAAGTGCATAATGTAAACAACACAATTATCCTTGGACAAAGCATTGTTGTTTTACCCCTAGTGGCAACAGCACATCCACAACCTTAGAGGTTGCTGTCACTCCCCCAGATACTCCCTCTTGGAGATACAGGCAACTACTTGATCAGGGTAACCACAAGTACCGGAGAGCATGCAAGATCTTAAATAAACAATAGTATGATAATATGATGAACAATCTGATCACAATTCCACAATTTATCAGATCCCAACAAACACAACACCAATTACATCATATGGATCTCAATCATGTAAAGCAGCTCATGAGATCATTGTATTGAAGTACATGGGAGAGAGTACCAACTAGCTACAGCCAAGAACCCGTAGTCCATGGGGGAACTACTCACAAACCATCATGGAGTCGAAGTGGAGGCGGTGGAGTCGATGGAGATGGCTCCGGGGGTCAATCCCCGTCCTGGCAGGGTGCCGGAACAGGAACTTCTGACCCCTGAAACTTGTCTTCGATGGCGGCAGAGCTACGGAACTTTTTGTGGAATATGACGGATTTTTTTAGGGTTTTCGCGTCGGGGCAATAAATAGGCGAAAGGACGATGGTCGGTGGTGCTTCGAGGGGCCCACACCACGTGGCAGCGCGCCAGGGGATGGGGCCGCGCCATGGCATGGTGTGAAGGCCGTGGGCCTCCCCCGGGCTTGCCCTTCTGGCTCCGTGTACGTGTCGGGAAAATAGGAGGCTGGGCTTTTGTTTCGTCCAATTCCGAGAATATTTCCAGAACAACTTTTCTGGAATACAAAAACAGCAGAAAACAGGAACTGGCAGTGTGGCATCTTGTTAATAGGTTAGTCCCAGAAAATGTATAATAGTGATATATAATGCATATAAAACATGTGACATTGATATAAAACAAGCATGAAACATCAGAAATTATAGATACGTTTGAGACGTATCAGTGGGGAGGACTGCTTCTGCTCCGCTCGTGATGCTCCGGATTCTTGCTCAACTCGATCGCAGACTTGTTGTCCACGTGCAGTTTCACCGGCGCCGCTGGCCTCCCGATCAGCTCGCCGAGGAGCCGGCTGAGCCATACGCCCTGGCATGCTGCTATCGCCGCCGCGATGTACTCCGCCTCGCAGGACGACAGTGCGACAACCTTCTGCTTCTGGGACGTCCACGTGATGATGGTGGAGTCGAGGAAGAACACGAAGCCAGTTGTACTCTTGCGGTCATCGACGTCCCCGGCGAGATCACTGTCACTGAAGCCCATCAGAACAGTTCAGACAGTGATCCTTTCTTGTAGCAGCATCCGTAGCCCATCGTGTCGCTGATGTAGCGTAGGATCTGCTTCACCGCAGCCCAGTGCGATGTCGTTGGAGCCTCCATGTACCTGCTCACTATGCCGACGGCGTACGTGATGTCTGGCCTCGTGTTGCACAAGTACCTCAAGCTCCCGATGATACTCCGATAGCCTGAAGCGTCCACGATGTCGCCGAAACCAGCCTTGGTCAGCTTCAGCCGATTCTCCATCAGAGTGTGACAGCTGTTGCAGCCTGTCGGATTTGAAGTGTCGAGGATCTTGCCGGCGTAGGCGCTCTGGCAGAGCGTGATCATGACGGCCTCCTGCTTGCCCTCGATCCCAAGATAGTAGCTCAGGAGACCGAGGTCGCTCATGTCGAACAGCGTGTGCATCTGCTTCTTGAACTCGGCGATGTCGTCGTTGTTGGTGCCGGTGATGATCAGGTCGTCGACATAGACACCAACGAGCAGAGTGTTAGTGCCAATGTTCTTCTTGTACACGGCGTGCTCGAGAGGGCTCCGTTCGAAGCCAAGCGACGCGAGAGACGCGTCTAGCTTCGCGTTCCAAGCTCGCGGTGCTTGCTTGAGCCCGTACAGAGCTTTGCGCAAACGGAGCACCTTGTGCTTGTTGTCGTGGTCGATGAAGCCGGACGGTTGGTGCACGTAGACCTCCTCCGTGAGATCCCCGTTCAGGAATGCCGATTTGACATTCATGTGATGCACCTTCCAGCCGCAGTGTGCAGCGATCGCGAGCAGCAACCGCACGGTCTCCATGCGCGCCATCGGCGTGAACACTTCGTCGAAATCCACGCCTTGCCGCTGCGCGTACTCCTTCGCCATGAGACGTGCCTTGTGCTTGATCACGCTGCCGTCGGGGTCCCGTTTCACCATGAACAACCATTTTAGCCCGATCGCCTTGTGCTTGGCTGGGAGTGTGGCGAGCTCCCACGTGTCGTTGTTCAGGATAGACGTCATCTCGGCGTCCATGGCGTTCTTCCAGCACTTCTCGTTTAGTGCTGCATCGACACTTGGCGGTTCTTCAGCAGCTGCAAGAAACATCTCCTCCTCGAGACCATCTTCCTCGATCTGCATCACATAGTCAGTGTACACCTTGGGCTTGACGATGCCGTCGCGGGCGCGTGTCACCATCGGATGACGGTGTTGTGTCGGCGTCACGATGTCTCCCCCGTTCGCCGTACCTGACGATGAGGGCGTCAGGGATGCAGGTGATGCAGAGTTTGTCGATGCAGGCCATGTCGTTGGTGGTGTAGCAGGCCTTGGCGTTGCTGCAGCTGCGTCAGGTGTCGTGGCAGAGTTTTCAGCATTTTCTTCTGTCGTGGCAGAAATCCTGACGCTGCGCGCCGTGAACTCGACATGGAGCTGCGCCTCGTCCGGTGTTTCGTCGGCCTTCTCCCAGTCCCAGCGCGATGTCTCGTCGAAGACGACGTCGCGTGTGACATGGACGCATTTCTTGGCGGGATCGTACACCCGATATGCCGCTGAGTATTGGGTTGCGGGTAAAACTTTAAAAAGTATCCGTAACCTTGCCGCCAAGATATATTCTATGAAGATATGATGCACCCCATAATGCGATGATCAAGATACTTACAAACACCTCTTGCGGAAGATCTTGTGTTTGTCGAAGTAGATGTCGGTGAAGCCTGATGAAGAATCTCACGTCCACGCCGGGAGGTGAGATTGTTGCCGTACGTCGACGTAGATGTAGACGTTGATGAAGTTGTTCCGTCGACGAGGAACTGCTGGCGCGAATCCCGCTCTAACGGTATCCACACGTACACCGTGTCAACCCACCCCGTGCGTTCACCGCCTAGCTACTAGCACGTGGTGAAGAGAGACAGCCTTGCGGCGTAGTTTAGGTGGTAGATCTAATCAACTAGATTAGATCTATATGAGAGGATTAGAGACGTCTAATTCTCAACACATGAGATCTACAAGAGAGAGAGAGAGAGAACTTGCACGGACGCTTTCTTATTATTTCAAACCCTAGGGGCTTGGGTTTGCTTATAAAGGAGGCCAAGGGGTGGAGGGACTTGGGGAAGGGGGCAAACCCTTCCCCCCTTGATGCGCCGGCCCTAGAGGAGGAAGAGTCCTCCTCTAGGCCAACTCGGTTTGTGAGTTGGAGGAGGACTCCTCCTTTCCCAAACAACCTCCACCTAAAAGGTAAGTGGGGAGGAGACCTTCCCCCACCCCAACTCGGATTGGGTGGAGGAGTAGGACTCCTCCCCCAAACCGCCTTACCAACAAGGAAGGGGGGAGAGGAGACCTCCCCCTACTCCAACTCGGGTTGGAGGGAGGAGTTGAACTCCTCCCCCAAACCGCCTCTCCCTAGAAGGAAAGAGGGAGGACTCCCCCCCTCTCCAATTCGGTCCCACCTTCCCATGTGGGGTGCGGCTGCCTTGTGGGCCCCATGGGCCCACTTGGCAGCCCCCTTTTATTGGGCTCCAAATAAAATCCTTTATTTATAGTTTCCAATATAATTAAATAAATAAATAATTAATTGTTTTGTCTAATTAATTCCTAAATGAATATTTCCTTTTACAGAAAATTCACGGAACTAATTACTTATCATATAACTCATATTTATATGAACCGGGATACCCAGTATCTGCCGACAAAACTATCGGAACAATATTTCCTTCTTTATAAGCACTCGGATTAAATCTGCTGATGATAGAAAACATTCTATCATTCCGGGACATTAGATGTCCTCATTCTCTCTAACTTATAATTCACCGGAACAAGTCCCAGTGACATCGGAGCTACTCCGACACAATCTCATTCCCACTAAAACTACATCTTTACTCTCAATCAAAGATTGACCTACAGCTTAAGTGTGTGACCCGATAGGTTCAGCAAACACAAAGTATTGTTCGGGAGCTTACCGAACAATAACCAGCAGTGGGTTAGGCATTCGTACTGGCACCCTTGTGTCTGTGAGTGATCGACAGAACCTGTGCGTTACTTATTACGCTTAATCCCCTTACGTATATGATACCAATGATATCTCGAGATTGAGACAATGTGCTCTAGTGTGATCAAACCCTTCGATCATAACACATATAATTCTCGTACCAATATCATTCTCTTTTCTCATTCCGTATATATGTTGTCCCGTGATAAATCACGCTTGTGTCTGGCTAGACGATTGGGTGACAACATAAATACTTGAGATGGCCTAGAGGATGTATCTCTCCATCGCCTGGAGGAGTAAGTGCCATTCTTGAACGATCTCTGTTCCAATACATTATTCTAGTTCAAGCCCAAAAGCCACCTTTATGGTCCCATGTTACTGCAAGACGTTTGGTGGAAATCAAAACTCGAGTGTCGAATAAGCGGTCACAAGATATTCTCATAGCATAGGAATATAGCTAACAATAACTAAATAGATGATCATTGCTATCTTCATCGTTGACGATTTGTCTCATAGCAAGATCATACGGTGGGTCCCATGTTCATCAGGAAAACACGATCATCGAACAACAAGATAGGCTAGTCTTAGAGACAAGACCAGGAACTCTTTTTCCGTTCATATCTCTACACGTGTATCGGAGGTTTTCCTCTTGCATACGTTGTATTTGCTATACAAGTACCCAATACAGTTATAGCATAAAGATACAAACATTAATAATAAACATGGAGATAAATAATAAACTTAATTATTATTGTCTCTAGGGCATATCTCCAAAACTGAGCCGGGCTCGTACCCGAGGAGCACCATGGATGTACTCCGGTCGTCCAGCTTCGCCAGGTGCGGCTTCGTGATCTTGACATGCGCCACACAACCAAACACGCGTAGATAGCTAATGGCAGGCTTGTATCCGTGCCATACCTCGAAGGGGGTCATGCCATCCACACTCTTCGTAGGTGATCTGTTCAGGAGGTACACGGCGGTGGTGACCGCCTTGCCCTAGAACCTCGCCGGGATCCCCTTTGCTTTCATCAAGCTGCGTGCGGTGGACACGATCGTCTGATTGCGCCGTTCGATGACGCCGTTCTGTTGAGGAGAGTACGGCGCCGTCAGCTGCCTTCCGATCCCCTCGTCCGCGCAGTATCAGTGAATGTGGCCATCGTGAACTCGCCGCCGCGGTCTGTGCGAAGCAGCCGCAGCTTCCGTCCTGTCTCCACCTCCACGCCGGTCCTGAAGCGCTTGATGGCCGTGGGTGCCCGGTCCTTCGTTGCCAGGAGCGTGAACCACATGTAGCGACTCTTGTCGTTGACGAGCAGCAGGAAGTAGCATCGTCCGGCTGGCGTCGCCAGCGAGATCGGGCCACAGAGATCTCCGTGCACCAGATCGAGCAGGCCTTCAACTCGCTTCTTGGCCTGCTGCGGGAATGATGTACGCCGCTGCTTCCCGGCTAGGCAAATGTCACATATTTGATCAGCGTGATCGATCTATGATAGTCCACACACCATGCCGTGGCGTGACAGTTGTGATGACCCACAAGTATAGGGGATCGCAACAGTCTTCGAGGGAAGTAAAACCCAAATTTATTGATTCGACACAAGGGGAGACAAAGAATACTTATAAGCCTTAACAACTGAGTTGTCAATTCAGCTGCACCTGGAAAAGCACTAGTAACAGGGGTGATATGAAAGCAGCAGTAATATGAGAGCAATAGTAACAGTAACACAGCAGCAGTAGCAGTAACACAGAGGCAATGGCACCAGAAAATAGTTGATACTACTTCTAATGGCATGTAGGACCGAGTGAGTATTTGATGATGAAAGATGGACCGGGGTTCCCAGCTATCTACACTAGTGGTAACTCTCCAATAACAAGTAACAAGTGTTGGGTGAACAAATTACAGTTGGGCAATTGATAATTGTGAGGGCATGACAATGCATGCTATGATAAGATAAAGTTTACTGTAGTATTTAATTGGGCATTACGACAAGGTACACAGACCGCTATCCAGCATGCATCTGTGCCTAAATAGTCCACCTTTAGGTTAGCATCCGCACCCCTTCCAGTATTAAGTTGCAAGCAACAGACAATTGCATTAAGTATGGTGCATAATGTAAGCAACACAATTATCCTTAGACAAAGCATCGCTGTTTTACCCCTAGTGGCAACAGCACATCCACAACCTTAGAGGTTGCTGTCACTCCCCCAGATTAAATGGAGACTGAACCCACTATCTAGCATAAATACTCCCTCTTGGAGATACATGCAACTACTTGCTCAGGGTAACCACAAGTACCGGAGAGCATGCAAGATCTTAAATAAACAATAGTATGATAATATGATGAACAATCTGATCACAATTCCACAATTTATCGGATCCCAACAAACACAACACCAATTACATCATATTGATCTCAATCATGTAAGGCAGCTCATGAGATCATTGTATTGAAGTACATGGGAGAGAGAGTACCAACTAGCTACAGCTAGAACCCGTAGTGGTGTAGTACGGGACTACTAGGGTGGCCCGATCTTCACGGATTGACGAACGAGTGGACGAACTCACGCAAGAACGCGAAGAACACGAAGAACACGAGGAAGAACGCAGCGGAATACTCGAACACAAACAAGATACAAGAACCGTTTCCCTTACCGGTCGGTCCAACCGGCCCAATAGAATCCCAAAGGGAGAGATTGGCAAGATACACAAGAAGGGATCTTGGATGGTTGTTTCTCCAACGGCCAACCGAGCCGTTCCAATAAAGTCACCCGAAGATGAAAGATTGGCAAGTAGTCTAGCTACAAGTAGAGGTCTTGAATCCACGCAGGGATCTTCTCCACAAGGGGAGGAACCATCCCCACAAGGGGAGGAAGGAGACCTTTGAGAAGAAGGAGTCTAGCTCTACTCTAATCTCAAAACATAGTCTATCCAGATCTGGAGGGGGTAGGTGCCTATATATAGGTTTGACCCAAAGGGGTAGGTGGGAAAGGGATACAAGGGCTTCAGCCCGTTCACTGCACGCAGGCAGCGGTAGTACCGCTGGATGCTGGCAGTAGTACCGGACCTGGTAGGGTGGCGGTAGTACCGCTGCATCTGGCGGTAGTACCGGTGGCTCTCTCTCGAATATAATTGCACTTCTCCAGCGGTAGTACGTGGCCGGTACCGGACAGATACCGTTGGATCCAGAGAGCATTCCCGGTTGCGCGGTAGAGGTGGCGGTAGCTGCAGCGGTAGTACCGCTCCTGGGCTTGGCGGTAGTACCGCTCGGCACGGGCGGTAGTACCGCTGCTGGAGCTTCCGCTTCTTCAGCCTGGGTCATCTGGCGCCTGGCGGTAGTACCGCTGCGTGCGGCGGTAGTACCGCTCCTAGAGCTGCTGGCTCCTCTTCCTTCTCCTCTTCCAAGCCACCGTCTTGTCGGGCCTCATTCCTTGTGCTCCTTGGCCATCTTCCCATGGAGTCGTACTCGTCATGACTAGCAATACAAAGTGACGATGGTCAAGTAGTATACCATTCCAAAGGGTGGGAATTGAGTTATCCAAGAGGAATGAGTTCACCTTTGATGTCCATGGTGACTTGTGGAGTGTTGGCGTACTTGACATGGTGATGGTCCTAGGTTGGGCTACATCATCTCCCCCCCCCCCTTTAATAAGAGTCGTCCTCGACTCTTGCTCTTCATCACCATGCAAAGGAGGTAGATGTGTTGTCGAACAATTGTAATTCACCATGCCTACAAACATCAAAGACCAAGCAAACCATGTGTGTGCAAGAAAGAGGAGCATATCACCAATGACATGTCCATTCTTTGTCATAGCACCGTTAGCACAACACAAGAATATAAAAATGTAGTGCAAGTGCAAGGTCAATGTGCAAGCAATCCAATGGAACATCTTCAAAATATCATCGTGGTGGCAAACAAAGCACATGAAAGAGCAAGTTTTCAACATATTTGTTGCAACACCAATTTGGTAGAAACCATTATACTCATGACAAGACATGCACAAAATGTCATTATGGTTGCAAACAAGCCATTGGAAAGAACAATTGTTCATCATATTTGTTGCAACACATAAATCATTCACATAAAAGATGGGGAAATTTGTCTTGCCATACGGGAAAGCGTTATCACAAACATGTTTGCAAACAAACCAAAACCAAGAGAAATTGATAAACTTGTTTGATGCAAAACATGGGAAGGGTATTAGAGCCGGGTTCGATCCACGACTCAAGTGTATGCTCTCAAGAGCTCTTTTTGTCAACTCATGCTTAAGAGAGGTTGACATTATCATGCGGTTACCGGCACACACAAGACAACATATGAAGAAGTTATGTGCACGGTATATGAACACATCATCCATCATGAAGTGTCTCTTCAATTGCACAACACCAACCACACAAAAATCAATTGAATATGACATATGTGGATAGTCACAATGCAAAGTGAAGGATGGAACAAGGTCCATGAGAGAAAATGAAACATCTCCAAAATTTGAGAAAGCTATGGGGGCAATCTCATTATCACGCATTTCAACATTAGTGCAAGCAACACATGTGAAAGAGAAATTGTTCAACATGTTGCATGCTCCAATGGGAGAAAAATGAAAACATTCATAACAAGGCATGCTCATGGCAAAATCATCACAAATAGGTGATTCCACATGATCAACATTGGTTTCACACAAAGTATCACATGGGAATAAGAACGAATCATATGTGACCTCAAAAGAATCATCCATAGCATGCAAGCAATCAAAGTTCATCATGTCCACTAGCGGGATCATGGTCACATCAACACCCATACCTTTGTAGTCCCGCTCATGTGAAGTAGGTGTTGAAGTAGTAGGGCTTCCATGTAGCCGACTTGATCATCTTGAAGTAGACATGGGGTGGCATCATCATCATCCTCCATGTACATCTTCTCCATTTGTGGCATCATCAAGTCGAAGAGTGGCGTCTCATCATCCATGGAACCTAGCACACAATGAGAAAACACACTAGAGGTAGAGGTTAAGTTGTTAGAAATGGAAATGGCCTCACAAGACCGATCAACTACCTCTCTCAACTCAAGTGGTGTATCACTCATTCCCTCAAAGTGAAAGCACTCAAACTCACATATGGTGGAGGCACTCAACTCACTCTCACTCTCACTCAAGTGAGCTAAGTGGCTCTCATGCTCACATGGGATTGGTACCATCTCATAACTCAAGCTCATAGGGATAGGCTCGATGTTCACAACTCCATACGCCTCCAAGGTTGAAGGGAAACTCCCATGCTCAACCTCCTCAACCAACTCGCCTCCAAAGGTCAATGCCATGGTGTAGGCATCATCACTCGACTCCTTTGCGGAAGGGAAAATCCCATGCTCCGCTTCATCACTTGACTCCATTGCCGAAGGGAAAATCCCATGCTCGGCATCATCATCACTTGACCCATGGTCAAAGGTGATAGCATTCTCCATGCTCGCCTCCGTGGTCGAAGGGAAAATCCCATGCTCGACCGTCTTCTCACCATCTTGGTCTTCATTTGTGCACTCCCACATCATGTGACCTCTTCTATTGCATAGTGGGCACAAGAGATTGGGACATTCTCGTGGATCATGGTCTTGGCCTTGGCAATTGTCGCAAATGAGGTCTTCATCTTGCCATATGGGGGCCAATGTGGTGGTGACACTAGGTGTAGAAGTCATATCAAGAGAAGTGCTTGAGAAAGGCGCCGTCTTGGTTGTGGCCTCACGTTTGTGACCATGCTACTTTCGGCGTCGACATTGGCGCTCTTGAGTTGTAGGGTGTCGCCGAAAGTCATTTGGATGCTTCTCCTCATGTTGACGTCGGCGTGCTTGTTGCCTTGGCGACCTTGTCTTGGAGCTTCCACTAGAGCTTGGTGACATGTTCCGAAGCTTGGCGAGTGTGTCGATGTCGTCTTGAAGCTTAGACATGTTGTGGTCCACCTTGGCATCTTTCTTGTGGTGCCTTCTTGAGCGTGATGAAGAATGTAGACGCTTGGCAAGCTTGTCGATGGCGTCCATGAGGTTCTTGAACGTTCTATTAGTGTCGCCACACTTGTCCAAGGGTGCATCAACCTTGTTCACTTGGTTATCCCTCATGTTGGCATCTTTCATGTGTCGCCATGATGAGCTAGATGGGCCTTGGCTTGGCTTGGCCTTGTCGATGCACTTCTTGGGGTGCCTTCTTGAAGTTGAAGGAGAATGTCGAAGCTTGTCGCTCTTGGCGATGGCCTTGTCATGGCTCCTTCTTGAAGTTGTTGGAGAATGGCGAAGCTTGGCACTCTTTGAAGTAGATGGGGCTCCATAGGATGAACTCATGGTGGCCTTCTTGTCGGAGCACCGTCTTGAGCTTGAACCATAGAAGTATGTTGTGCCATGACGCTTGGTGGTGCCGCTCTTGAACATGGTGGTGATGGGGGTCCTCTCCTCTTGCATGTTGTCGAAGTCGCCGCACATGCTACAAGAGTAGTAGTCGTAGACGTTCTCCACCATGTCATCGGAGTGGTAGTCATAGTAGTGGCGCTCCACCATGTCGTTGTTGTCGAAATTGGTACCATGTAATGAGGCATGTGAAGACACTTGCGCCTCATTGTCGTTGGAGCTCATGTAGTCGGAGTCGTTGTAGATTCGCACGTACTTGGAGTCGATACAATTTGATGAAGGTTGCTTGACGTCATGGTACCGCTCCTTGTCGTGAACGCTCGAATAGTCGGAGTCGTAGTCGGAGTAGTTGTAGCGGAAGTCTTGGTGATGATCCATCATGTCATGGGGGTCGGTGTAGTGGTCGTAGTAGTCCCCCATGTCCTCAATGCTTGGGCATCATAGTACATGTGACTCATCATGTAGTCCTCCTCATAGGTTCCATAGTTGCATTCGCTCTCCCTAGACATGTCAACTCACAAGACAAGTGTATATATGTGGAGTGGAAAGGAACTAGAACACAACCTCTCACCTTGTAGATAGTATTGGACGTCGTGGACAACCAAGGGAAACGATCACAAAGTAAAATGCTTGTGTTCAAGTATCCAAAGCGAACTCCAAAACACACACGGCTTAAAAGTTGGTAGGAAGGTATGGTAGGTGGAAAGCAAATTGAACCAACCGGAAACCAAGATATTGTCAAAACAAGTAGAGAACCACGATGATCACAAAGCAAAACAAGTCAATCTCAAAAGATAGGAAACACACGCGCGGAGAGATAAATGGGACTCATGCAACCAAGAAGTGAGCTAAAGAACCATATGATCCTAGCGAAGACTATAATCTCGTGTTGCACAAGTACAAGGAGAGCTACTAGCTCGATTGCAATTATTGGTGGGCTACAAGATTTGCACAACAATGCACCACCTACTAGATGTTCATCGAGCTTGCGCGCTTCCTACAAGATATGGCAAGTGGTGTTTCTTTCTTTTCTTTCTTTTGATTTGGCACTTTTTGCTTCTTTTCTCTTTTGAGTCTTTTCCGCTTTTGCACACACACTTCTTTTTGATGCCAACAACAAGATATATGATAGATGAACTAGCGCACAACTTTTGCTCGGAAACTACACGGTGCGAATGTGCAAAGCCCAAGCAATCATCAAGAGCTAGCCTCAATAGGACATGGTAAGCGCAAAGATATAGTGTGGCCTTCAACGGAAAGGCAAGGGGTAAAGGTTGGCGATGTTATACCTTTCGTCGATGTTCTTCACCCTTTGTTGTAGAAGCTTCGTGCTTGCCCACGGATTTTGGTGGTGGTGGATGATGGATCTTCCGCAATGGTGACGAAGGCCTTGATCGTAGCTTCAAAACGAGCCAAAGAACACCAAAAACGGAGTCCGGAATCAAAAGATATGGCCAAAACCATGGCGCTAAAATGCTGTTTTCGTGTCTGTTCCAGGTCCTGGCGGTAGTACCGCTGAGGTGGAGGTAGTACCGCTGTAGCGGTAGTACCGCTAGGCCAGAGGTAGTACCGCTAGCTCCAGAACCTGCACCCGAGACGGAAATTTCGCGTTTTTTGGCGGAAAAACGGAGCTCAAAACAGCAAATCGGAGGGCCAAATGATGGAATTAGGCTATGGGAACGCAAGGGAAGGTAGATCAACAAGTTTAGCAATAGATCTATGGATCAAAACCTGCAAAAACGCACTCAAATCTCAGATCGATTCAAAAGCAAATTGGGGCTATTTTTGGTGGAAATTTTCGAATTTCTCAAAATCAAAGAAAAATTTGGTGGATTTGGGGGTGGAAACACAAGTCAAATCCGTGGCAACCATGCTCTGATACCATATGGTGTAGTACGGACTACTAGGGTGGCCCGATCTTCACGGATTGACGAACGAGTGGACGAACTCACGCAAGAACGCGAAGAACACGAAGAACACGAGGAAGAACGCAGCGGAATACTCGAACACAAACAAGATACAAGAACCGTTTCCCTTACCGGTCGGTCCAACCGGCCCAATAGAATCCCAAAGGGAGAGATTGGCAAGATACACAAGAAGGGATCTTGGATGGTTGTTTCTCCAATGGCCAACCGAGCCGTTCCAATAAAGTCACCCGAAGATGAAAGATTGGCAAGTAGTCTAGCTACAAGTAGAGGTCTTGAATCCACGCAGGGATCTTCTCCACAAGGGGAGGAACCATCCCCACAAGGGGAGGAAGGAGACCTTTGAGAAGGAGTCTAGCTCTACTCTAATCTCAAAACATAGTCTATCCAGATCTGGAGGGGGTAGGTGCCTATATATAGGTTTGACCCAAAGGGGTAGGTGGGAAAGGGATACAAGGGCTTCAGCCTGTTCACTGCACGCAGGCAGCGGTAGTACCGCTGGATGCTGGCGGTAGTACCGGACCTGGTAGGGTGGCGGTAGTACCGCTGCATCTGGCGGTAGTACCGGTGGCTCTCTCTCGAATATAATTGCACTTCTCCAGCGGTAGTACGTGGCCGGTACCGGACAGATACCGTTGGATCCAGAGAGCATTCCCGGTTGCGCGGTAGAGGTGGCGGTAGCTACAGCGGTAGTACCGCTCGGCACGGGCGGTAGTACCGCTGCTGGAGCTTCCGCTTCTTCAGCCTGGGTCATCTGGCGCCTGGCGGTAATACCGCTGCGTGCGGCGGTAGTACCGCTCCTAGAGCTGCTGGCTCCTCTTCCTTCTCCTCTTCCAAGCCACCGTCTTGTCGGGCCTCATTCCTTGTGCTCCTTGGTCATCTTCCCGTGGAGTCGTACTCGTCATGACTAGCAATACAAAGTGACGATGGTCAAGTAGTATACCATTCCAAAGGGTGGGAATTGAGTTATCCAAGAGGAATGAGTTCACCTTTGATGTCCATGGTGACTTGTGGAGTGTTGGCGTACTTGACATGGTGATGGTCCTAGGTTGGGCTACATCATGTAGTCCATGGGGGAACTACTCACGGAGCATGATGGAGGCGGTGACGTCGATGGAGAAGGCTCCGGGGTCAATCCCCGTCCCGGCAGGGTGCCGGAACAGGACCTTCTGACCCCCGAAACTAGGTTTCGATGGCGGCGGCGCTCCGGGAGATCTTCTGGAATATGATCTGTTATTTTAGGGTTTACGCCTCGGGAAGAATAAATAGGCGAAGGGGCGACGTCGGTGGAGGTCCTGGGCCCGCTCCCCATAGGGTGGCGCGGCAGGGGCCCCACCCGCGCCGCCATGTGGGGAGGGCGCCCTGCTGCCCCCCTTCGTCTCTCCTTCGGACTTCTGGAACGTGTCGGAAAAAATAAGCATCTAGGATTTTGTTTCGTCCAATTCCGAAAATATTTCCAGAACAGCTTTTCTGAAACCAAAAACAGCAAAAAACAGGAACTGGCACTGTGGCATCTTGTTAATAGGTTAGTTCCAGAAAATGCATAAAAATGCTATGAAGTGTGAATAAAACATGTGACATTGATATATAAAACAAGTATGAAACATCAGAAATTATAGATACGTTTGAGACGTATCAAGTTGCCGGAGCGTGTCGAAGTTGAGGGGGCTGTAGCGCGCGTGCCACCTCCAGGAGATGTCGTCGTGCATCGCTGCGATGCATACTGGCTTGGCGATGTCCAGTGTGACAACGTACAGGCGATTTCGCGCCCTGGGCACCTTGGCTAGAAGTCGTTGGCGCCGATCCCACAGGCGCAGGAACTCGCCGCGGATCGCGACATGGCACCCGTTCTCGTCAAGCTGCCCGAGGCTGACGATGTTGCTGCGCAGCTGGGAATGTAGTAGACGTCAGTGAGGGCGCGATGCTCGCCGTCAGCGAATGCGAATAGGACCGTGCCACGCCCCTTGATGTCCACCACTGAGCCGTCCCCGAACTTGATCGTGCCGGTAATGGCATGGTCCAGCTCAGCGAATGCTGTCAGCTTGCCCGTCATGTGATTGCTGGCCCCGGTGTCGAGGAACCACGTGTCGTCGCGGTGATCCTCCTTTGCCAAGTACACTCGATCCTCCACGAGATCGACGCGCTCGGGGTTGCCGTTCGCGCTTGTCGTCGGTGTACTTGCGTTCGTCGTTGGCGCGTCCACATGCGCCTTGTGCAGCTGCAGATCAGCGACAGTCGCCATCAGCAGGGATGGGCTGTCATCATCGCTGATTGTACACGCCTGAACGAGATGGAGAGCAGGTTTCTCCTCCTCGACTCTCGCCACGGATGCGCGGCCGTGCTGCTGCTGTCCCTTCCGTTCGCGGCGCGGCTCCGGGCAGTCCTTGGAGATGTGCCCTGCAAATTCATTACAGTTGTAGCACTTGATCCTGTCACGGCCGCCGTTTGTACCACGACGATCGTCGCCGCGGTTCTGTTCCTTGCCGTGTGCGTTGCTGTTGCCGCCGCTGCCGCTCGAGTCGGAACCTTGTTCGTGCTCCTTCTTCTTCCTGCGTGCGATCCACTCCGCCTCCGTGAGGAGTAGCTGGCTGCCTGAGCCCTCCGTGTTCCCGATCAAGCACCTCTCTGACGCAGATCGGAGACGGCCGATCAACTCCTCGATGCTCATGCCGTTGAGATCCAAGAGTGTCTCGATCGAACACGCGATCTGCGAGTACTGGGCAGGAACTTCACGCAAAAACTTCTGAATAATCTTTACCTCATCCACCGTGCCGCCTAGTGAGCGCAGATTGTTGGCGAGGTTGGTGATGCGCATGCCGAACGTGTCGAGCGTCTCTCCGTCCTTGAACGCGATCTGCTCAAACTCCTTTCCGCAGTCGCTGCGCCGTTGCCTCCCGCGCACGGCTCACGCCCATGCGCATCAGCTTGATTGCCTCCCACGCCTCTGCCGCCGTCTCCTTCACCGCGAGGACTGGCACCATCTCTTGTGGTACCGCACGGAGCAGCGCTGAGAGTGCCGCCATGTCCTCGCGATCGCCCGTCACACCCATGCCGGACACCGCCTCCCACAGGCCTTGCGCGTGCAGGTTGATCTTCATCACCAGCGCTCACTCGATGTAGTTCGTGGCCGTGAGGGAGGGGTACACGATGTTGCTGCCGAAGTTCGTGCGCTCCTGCACGACGCGCTCGTGGACGATATCCTCGTTGCCGCCGCGCCTGACGACGCTACGTCCGCAGCTTCGAGCCCACGGGTGCGCCGCCGCCGTACGTGATCGCTCGGACATGATCGTGTCCTTGGACCGCAAACGGCTCTGATGCCACTTGTTAGAAATCGAACTCGAAATCACACGATTAACTCAGAGGATTTGTGCTGCGTGCAAAAGTACAGCGTTTTCTGTTTTCCCTTCTCTTATTTATAGATCTGTTACATGCGTTAACTGAAGATCCTAAAGACTAGGACAACCTAAAGACTAGGACAACACCGAGCTGCTACGACCGCGCCATCCCACGATCACTCGATCATATCCTTCCACTACGCAGCCGTGCTTCGAATCGTGCCATCCCACGACGCCACACACTGCTGCCTACGCTACGTGATCAACTCGCGAACAGGCTCGACGAGCTGACCGTTTATTTGCTAACTGAAGTAAGCTAAGTGCAGGTGTTCGACAGCAGCTACAGTAAAACTGTCGAACTCGTGCCAAAACTGTTCTTGTCAGGTTTATAGTTCAACAGACATGCGGGAGTGGCTTGTGCATGGTAGTTGATGGTCCTGACCGGAGCCGAGAAAGCCCTTCGTCGATCGTCGTTTGTCTCCTGCGTCGATGCTAGGCTGAAACAATCCATGAAGAAGGCCAGGCTGAAACAATCTCGCTTGGTTAATGAAGGTATGGTATGATTCTCGAATAAATTGCTCGCATATGCTTCAGTGTGGCATGACTGCTGCAAGAAGATGAGGAGTCCTAACAACTGCAGCAATGCACCTTTCAGAATTCAGAGTTGCACAAAGCAGGTTTGCCAATTGCCATGTTCTGTTGCGACTTGCGAGTAAAACGAAATCATAAGATTGGAGTACCGCACGGAATCACTTGACGTGAGATATATCGTTCTGCCACTCTTCCACGTCAGTCTCACCATCACGGCTCACGGACGTCAAAATAAGGTAGGAGCGGAGTTTGGTCGCACGGCAGGACAGGAATCCGAACATCTGAACCAGAGGCGGCCGGACTCATCCAGATTATCCCTGGTTATCGAGGATTTGAAGATACAGTGAGTGTCGTGTGGCCTGTGGTTTGCCTGTCTGCACGCCTGATATCCTATGGTAGCACTTCATATGGTATAATACACACTACACCTGAGGCCGGTGTAAGAGGATAGGATAATTTCCGTACCGAATCCGCCGCCGAATCAGTTTTAAAGAATCCATAACCGGTTCCGAAGAATCTGTCGGATAAGGATATCCGATTTCGAACTGAACACTCGGATACAATATAGGATATGGTATGTAAAATAGCATCCGAATATGAATTATCCGAATATTAATTAGGATTATCCGATGATTATAATTCGAATAATCCGATTTTCCACCGAAATGTCTAAACTAATAGAGCACGATTTGTAATTAATGAGTTGTGAAATTCATTTGTGGAGCACAATTTGTAGTTAATTCTATTTTTCTAAATTAATAGAGTACAACTTTGTTAGATTATTACGTTGTTGAACTATTGATTTTGGTTATGTGGGTCGATTATGTACATTGCACATACCGATCCGACTAATTTTCTTTCCGGCCCGAATCCGCTCCATTTCCGTTCCGAATCCGTGACTATATCTATACGCCTCCGAATCCGCAACCGTTCATTATCCGATCCGATCCGAATCTGAGAAAAATATATGGTAAAGGATATGGTAAAGATAAAATCCGATCCGATCCGTTTACACCCCTACCCGAGGGCTTGTTGTAGTTGTTCTCGACTTGTAATTTGGGTGTTGTTTTTCTCTGTTTCACGCTTTTATCGGAAGGTGGTAACCCCAGCATCTGCCGGTGTTGTAATCTGAACCTGAGGATGTATTAATTTCAAGCTGGGCTCTAGGAGCATTTTATCTTAAAAAAATACAGACTACACAAGCATGAAATGAGTAATACTACTATAAATATAATTGCATTATTGCATACCGGTTCTTCTGCTACTTTTCTTCCATCTTGATCGCCTTCTCTTTTCCATTAATTGTGGAATGACACCGCCATTAGAGAGAGTACCTTTCCTGTCGATGGGCCGCCCATCCTTTTTCTCGCGCTCTTGGACGAGTTAAACAAATTCTTTTTTGAAATCCGTTCTTCCTCGCAGTCTCTGCAATGTGGTGCACGTATGCTCCAGGATCTGAAAATGTGAGTCAATCACAAGCTCCAAGATTTCTGATGAGAGCTAAAGCTGAGCTATAAAGGTTTCCCTGATGGCAAGTAATTTTAATACGGTTGTTTCGCAAGCAATAAGAATAGCAAAGGTATATTTATCAGGAATTAGGAGAAGCTATAACGAAAATATGGCCTATCATTTTAGCAACAAACAAATAACGTCCATCCCAAACGCCGTAACATCTGGAAAATATGCTATATTGCAGTTATCTCTTCTCTACCTTATCTACTCTATGAGGAGATAGCGCATAGTGAATAAAAAAAATCGACGTAAGTAGCGATAATGTAAAGTTGGGGCTAACCTGGAAAAATCATCAAACATTCAGATGAAGTCTTGATCAGGGAAGGTTGCACCGAACCGAATGCATGTCAATTTTTTTTTTAGAACCATGCATGAGCGCTGCATGTATTATTATAGAAGAAGGAGAAAGGCTCGACGAGCCGAAGTTTACAGAACTGCTGGGAACCAGCGAAAGAAAGGAGAGCGACCACTATAAAGCAAACTAGAACGACCTGACTACTTCCGAACAGCAACTACAGAAAAAAAGAGAACACACGGCAGGCAAGAGCCACAACGACCATACAAAGGCTAGGTTCAGAAAAATCAGTCTTCGGTGAGATGCATGCGACCCTTGGCCCTTGCTCGCCAAGTTCCAGTGCCTTGCTTCGTTCTTTAACTGCTCAAAGAGAATGTTGATCGGCTTGCAAGTCTTCTCGAAAATTCTGTTATTTCTTTCAGTCCAAAGGGGTCCAGGTCGTTAGCATTTATAAGGGAGTCCAACCTTCTTTGCTTTTTTCTTGTAACCCTGCTTCTTGCTTCTTTCCACCAGTTTTGAAGAGAATCGCTGGTTGTAGGAGCCAGAGTTTGCAGGTTTGCCCAAGTGAGCACTTTGCTCCACATGATGTTGCTTATGGCGCAGTCGAGGAATAGATGCTGGGCGTCTTCATTTGTGGTGTTACAGAATGCACATTTATCGTTATGCGGCAGACCTCTTTTAGCAAGTCGATCTGCAGTCCAAATTCTGCCACGAATAAACAGCCACGCGGCTAGCTTGCATCTCAGGGAGGCCCAAGTGTTAGGATTTAATTAATTACTTTAATTAATCATGTAATCTCTGCTTGTAATGTCGGTTCCACAAACCGACATACCCCTTTTGTAACTGCTTGTTCGGTGCTATATATAGCCCCATTCATCATCAATAAAGCAACAGTTCGATTCATTCTCTCGTTCACTCGATCGCTCTCAGATTTCCTTTCAACACGTTATCAGCCCGTTGCTCTCCAAATAGAGCAGAAGATCATCGGAACCACCGGCAAACTTGCCGGAAAAAGAAGAACAGGAAAAAGGTGAGAATATGCCTCTTTTCCTGCCCCCGTACCTTCGTCGCCTGTTGTGGAACGACGGCCGTCGCCGCCGCTTCGTCGCACGCCGCCGCCGGCAAGCATATTCGCCGTCCAGGACGCGCCGCATCCGCCTCCGACCACAGCGGTTGTCGAGGCCGAAGCCGGTGCGCCGCTCGCAAGGTCACCGACGGCGCCGCACATCCCGGACGCGTCTGCCGCGCCGCGCCTGCCGTCCCCGACGCCGGCCACCCTCCGGCCTCGCCACGCACGGGCGCTCGCCGCCGTCTCACGGCCGTTGGCGTCCCGCTCGCGAGCCTGCCGTCGAGTGGTCGTGGCCGCCGCGCAGGCACATGGAACCCGGCCGCGCTCGGGCTCTCCAATGGCTGAGTGTGAACACACTTGCTAGGACTGAACTCATCAAAGGATGCGATCCAAGCAGATATAGCCTCGCTCTTCCAAACAAATTCCCTATGGGATTGTTTAATGTGTTTTCTTCCAGAAACAGAATGAGAAATGCCAGGTGGTGAGAAAGCAAGGCTTGTAGCATAAGGTCGGGTTTCCACAGAGATCCGAGACCTACTCTCCAGACATGAGTAAAATCTCGTTCCGATACATATATCATTGGCAGTACAAAATCATCTATATATGCAGTTGATAGGTGTAGTGACAACATATCCATGTGGATCACTAGATTCTGACATGTATGGTTCCCGATGAAATCTCTGTCCGAATCGAAACGCAAATGCAACATGAATTGTGTAATAATCAATAAGTCGCCACATGGCTTATTGTTGTCGGTACATTTTGGTACAACAGACGTAGTGAGTTTCTTATACAAAAGGATTACTCCTACATAAGGATAACTCCTACAACGACGAACCACGTGATCATCTAAAAGACAGATTTGAGATGAAGAATTTGGATAAACCCAAATGTTGCTTGGGACTACAACTCGAGCACCTTCACTCAAATATTATGGTACACTAAGATGCCTATATCCAGAAAAATGGAGAAACTTGATATAGACAAGTCATGTCCATCTCCTAGGGATTGTTCGATCTCTAGACGTAGAGAAAGATCCATGGGAAGATGGAGAAGAGATGTTGGCACATAATGTTCCATATATCAATGCCATTGGACCTACCAACATAATTGGTTAGGGGATCAAGAATATCTTTCGATATCTCCAAGGTACCAAATATCTTGACATATTGTATCAATTTCGGAGAAATCTGAACTCCAATTTAGACACCTGTATTGGCTACTTACATGATCCTACAATGTGTACATACATGGTAGATCTGTCACTCCATTGATGTCTTCAAATAGACTCTGGTGACTATACTACCACGATCATTCTAAGATGCGATGCTTCATGTTAACACGTGTGGCTTCACGGAATGACAAACCGCATACATTAGTCATGTGGTGTTGGTTCTCTCGAATCACCTATCATTATCTACACAGATAATGTTGCTTATGTTGCATAGATGCAAAACAGGTTACATAAAAGAGCAATATCGTTAAGCATATTGCGATAAATTGTTTTATCCCCATAAACTCATGACGAGTCGGGAATAAACATCTAGCAATTAAAATCATGCGATATCCTCGCTGATTTATTCACCAAGTCTCTACCAAATATAAAATTCCAGAAATGATTCATGGGATTGGTATACGACGACTTCGGGATTTGCAAGAGTCAGGGGGAGTATTTTCCTGAACTATTCCTGTTCAAAGCATCATATTACACTCTTTTTCCCTTTATGAGTTTACTTTTCAGGTTCTCATCAAGGTTTTTAATGAGGTAGTATCAACATGAGATCATATGTCATACTTTCTGTTTTCCCCACCGGGGTTTTTAGGAAAGTATACACGACATATTTGTTGTCCTCTAAACTCTATGGATTTCATTCATATTGAGTTAACAGAGACAATAATCATTATATGTTGTATCATTTTCTCCTTACTTTTCCCACTTGGTTTTAAAGGAGTTTTAACAACATATCAAATAAAATTCTCCTCACATTTTTCCCAAAGGGTTTTTGGGGGAGAACTTCAAACATCATATGTCATACTTTCTATTTTGCCTACCGGGGTTTTTAAAGGAAGTACACAAGACATATTTATTGTTCTCTAAACTCGCTATGGTTTTTCACTTTTTAAGGTTTTCCCATATGAGTTATCAAGGAGACAATAACCATCATATGTTGCATCATTTTCTCCTTATTTCCCCACCGGGTTAAAGGAGTTTTAGCAACATATCATATACACTACTCTCCTCATATTTTTCCCACAGGGTTTTTGGAGGAGACTTTTTCAAGATGATGAAGACATGCAAGGACAAGCATAGATTAGGGGGAGTGTTAGGATTTAATTAATTACTTTAATTAATCATGTAATCCCTGCTTGTAATGTCGGTTCCACAAACCGACATACCCCTTTTGTAACTGCTTGTTCGGTGCTATATATAGCCCCATTCATCATCAATAAAGCAACAGTTCGATTCATTCTCTCGTTCACTCGATCGCTCTCAGATTTCCTTTCAACACCAAGAACCCCAAATTGCGGAAGCGAGATCGCTTTGCGTTTTCGCCGCGTAGTGTGCCCGGTATACAGATTTTGTTGTGAACTTTCCTTTAGCCTCCCACGACCACAACAGACATGTTCCTCGCTAACCAAACAAATGTCCTTTGCTTACCAGGACCACGAGTCAGCAAGCAGCACTATTCCTTTATCAAGGATCGGCTCCAGAGTGTCTTATTGTTACTAGCAAAATACCCGTACGTTGATACGGCCGGGCTGATATAACGATTTAATTATTTATTTTCACATAGAATAAATCTCTTGGTTCATCCAAATATGGTAAGAGTAAGATCACTATCTTGTAGGTGTGTGTGCATACATCTCATTATGCCTCATGATCATAGATACTTGACTCATAAAGTTTTTCTTTTCCATCACTGTAGATGGTAAGAAATAAAATGTCCAGCTGCAAATGTGAGCTCAAGTACTGAACACCACTCTTTTGTTCCCTTTACTTTAAAAATTACACATGTGTAAATGACGTAGACCTCAATACACCCACAAACAAAATCAGATCCCCAATTGAAAATTCACACGGCTCTATTGAAAGTTTTTTTAAGACTTTAAGTGAAATGACTATACTACGGTTGCAAATTGGAAGTCGCACTTGTATCAATCGACACAAAATAAAATCAATATAGTATATCCACTTTTCTGAAGACAACAAATATAGCACAAAGATAAGTTCTTATATGCACCTTCCTGTTTTTCAACCTACAGTATTTAACCTTTTCATTTTGCAACTCCTAATTCAGCTCACCTGATAGCACATTGTTTAACGAGACCATACCAAACGATCCTCTACAGTTCTGAAGCTAGTTTCTCAAGCGAGACCAGAGGAAACAAACTGTTTAGAACCAATATTGTAGGCATGGGCACGCATGTCCGGTATCTGAAGAATTGACAGGACTCTCGCCACTGACGCGAACTACAAAGATCGATCCTCCATTATTGTTCTTTGGGCGATGGATTCGGTAAACATGATCTGGTCGCTAGACATCGGATATATGTACCGCCTGAGGAAGGTTGAGATCGTGACTTGGATCACGATCGTGAGTTCCGCTTATCTCTCCGCTGTTGAAGCCATTACGCAGGAACTGCCTGTCACCCGTCTCAAGTCCTGGCAGTGCGCCGGCGCTCGCTGGCCACACAGGACGGCGGCCTGGAACCTGCTGCGCTGGCGCGGCCGGAGCAACTCGTCCGCGTCCGCCTGGGTTGCAGCGGCCGGGTTGACGCGGAGCTCAATTCTGGCGACTCATAGCTTGAAGCTTGAGTCACGGCAGATGGCCCGGAGCGGCTGCGCCCGCGGTCCCCACCCGGTGGCGCTCTGATGCCATTCAAGCCTCATGTGGATCCTCCGGGACAGCCCGGCAGCGCCCTCCTAAGCCCAAGAACTGGTCCGTAAACCGCGAGTTTCCTCTCGTCCGGGACGCGGCGGCAGGGATACTGGAAGCTCGCCGGCGGGAGCTTGCGGCTGGCCCTAGAGGCCGCCACCAGCACGGGTCGGTACGCTGCGGCAGTACCATCGTTGGTAAGGCGGAGGAGGGAGCACGAGGGCTTCGTTGGTAAAGTGGAGGAGGGACCACGGAAGCTTTGTGGGCAGAGTGGTGGCGGCCAGAGTTTTGGGCTGCGCATGGGGGGCGGCGTGGAGCTTAAAGCCGGCGGCGGCCGCGGGGTCTGGGGAATTGGATCGGAACTGCCAAATCAAATCATCGTTTACTCGTTTTTCTTCCATGGGACTGCGGGTTGATTTCCCAGTCCTTGAGGGACTAAATTGCAAAGCTGCCACGACGTGACACCTGTTCACTTGGCGGTGGCACAGCCTGTAATATTTTCTGTCTAAGCCTAACATTGCAAGGGTAAAATTGGAAATTTGAAAAACATACCAACCATCATCTGAAGACATATTATATAGTAGAGATATTTGAAGTTCCAAAACCCTTAATTAATCTAGAATTTTGCATAACCTGTTGGAGATGCTCTAGAATTTTTAGCACCAAGTTTTGACCAACATTGGTCAATGCCCTAAAAGAAATCAACTAAAAGCGGGGCCTTTGTCACCGCACCAGTTACTGCCTGCAGCGTGCCTAGGGCTGGAATCGAGCCGAGCCGAGCCGGCTCGAGGCTCAGCTCGGTCAGGCTCAGGAAAACTCGAGCCGAGCCCGGCTCGGCTTGCCCCTGAAAAATTAGCAGAAACTAGGCTCGTGGCTCGGCTTGTCAGGCTCGAGGCCGAGCCGAGCCGGCTCGCGAGCCGCAGTTTTTTTTTTTTTTTACACATGAATCGATCCCCATCGTGCTGCCTGCTGCGTTGACCCCATCGAGAGAGACGCATCGTGCATTCGTGCTGCCCGTGCTCTGCTCTCTGCCTCTCTCTTCCCCATCGTCCTCGTCGTCTCGTCCAGTTCGACCCGACCTGCTCTGCTCTCTGCCTCTCTCCTTCCCCATCGTCCTCGTCGTCTCGTCCAGTTCGACCCCGACCTGCTCTGCTCCAGCGTTTTCTAGGTTACCCCCGCCGCCGGCCGCCACCACCGACGCGGCCGCCACCAGCCATGGTCGTCCCGTAGCTGATGCTCCTCCCGTAGGTGCGGCCGGCGCCTGCTCCTCCCGTAGCGGCGGCCGGCGCCCTGCGCCGCCAGCCTTCCGGCAGCAGCAGGTCGTCTTCACTCTACTGATTCCGGCAGCAGCAGATCACTCCACCGATTCTATCCTCCCTGAGCTTCACTTCACAGACCACCAGCATCCACGGACTGCTCCTCTCCACCTCAATTTCGGGCTGCACTCCTGCTTCTCTCCTTCACAGCAACATAATTCATGTATTTGCTTGCTGCAACCTTTTAATACGGCAATATAATTGATGCACAATATGGAGTAAATACTGTTTCTGGTCTATTTGATGTATTTGCTTGCTGTAAATTTTTATACAGCCAAAAAACTGAAACAAAATCATGTCAATTGTGCTTATTTGATGTATTTGCTTGCTGGATCTTTCTATACTGAAAAAAACCTGATGCAAACTAGTGTAAATGGTTCTTATTTCATGTATTTACTTGCTGGACCTTGCTTGTTGAACTATGTTATGGATATATTCATGCTCTACTATTGATTATAATTATGAATTGTCGCATTTTTAGCATAGATTATGTCCAATTTTTATATTTCATCGAGCCTTCGAGCCGGCTTGCGAGCTTCATCGAGCCGGCTTGTTGAGACTCGAGCCTTGTCCGGAAGGTTTAGGCTTGGCTTGTCCGACCTTCGAGCCGAGCCGAGCCTTGTCGAGCCCGAGCCTCGAGCTTCGTGTCCTGCCGCTGCGTGCCGACGATCTCTCGGCAGTCTTGCCACTTTCCTTGGTCTCGCTCGACTCGACGGTTCGCCTTCCTCCGCCGCGGATCGGCCGCCATGGAGAAGCAGCAGTCGGAGAGGATGCTCCTCCAGGCCGCCTTCGACGGCAACCTCCGCCTCCTCAAAAGTAACCCAACCAAGCTCGTCTCCGCTCTTAATCTTAATTAGGGTTTCTTCTTTCTCGATCCTTCCTAGGCGCGTAAATCAGGTGATTAGTACTTGACTCCGCTAATCAAAATGTTTCCCGTCGCGCGCGTGTGCCCAGAGATGGCGGGGAGGCTGGACTTGGGGCAAGGCGCGGCGGCCGTCGTGGCGGCGGCGGTTGACGGCAGCTCCGGGAACGGCGCGCTGCACCTGGCGGCCATGGAGGGAAAGACGGACGTCTGCAGGCACCTTGTGGAGGACCTCCACCTTGACGTCAACCAATCCAACGACAGAGGTTAGGTTTCGCATCTATTGTTCGGGTTGGATTTTGCGTGTGCTCTATTTTTTTTTCCTTTAAGAGGAAAAGACAAGAATGAGGAATTTATCTCGGCAACAATGTTCACGTGCTGACGTTGCCTAAGCTTCGTAGTCCTTAGCCAACCCAATTACCGTAGATGGCACCTTTACTTTTCTGTTTCTTTCAGCAGGTTTCAAATTTCAGTTTAGGAAATACTTGGAACAGAAATAAAAGTCACTGAAATTTCCGACATTGGTTATCAGCTCAGCCACAATGACCGATGTTCCACTTTAATTTGACTGGCATCCAACCAATATCTGTGGAACTTTGAGTAAATTAACTTTGAATCTGGATTGACCGAAAGGTAACTATTTCGGTACCTACACATGACCGAAATTTCTGAATGTTTTGTGAGATTTCAATGATAGTGAGAATTGTTCTAACATTTCAGGCTTAGGCTTCATAGGAGACTCTGTGTGCATTTATATTTAAGCTCCATGTTGAGTTTACATGTTATTCAGCATGTCCAGAATTCTTTATTCTATCTTAGCTGTCTCCTATATCATTGTATGCACTAAACATAGGAGTCACTAGACACTGGGTACTGAATTAGGTAGACCAGTGAAGTTCCGGTTGCACGTTTAGCTCTGTTAACAATAACTTGTACGTGCCTTATGCATGAAGAACACTTGTCTTATTGAAGGCAGGTTTGAATTTGTCGAGTTCCTGAACTTAGTTTTTCTTTCAGGTGAAACTCCACTGTTCCTTTCTACATATTTTGGGAGAGCTGGTGCTGTAAGATATCTTCTTGCTCATGGTGCTGATCCAGAGTTAGGTGGTAACACAGGGTCGCCTCTCCATGCTGCTGCAGTGAAAGGTTTCTCTCTCTCTCTCTCTCTCTCTCTCTCTCTCTCTCTCTCTCTCTTGTGCCCACGTGCACAAGCCCACAAATAATATATAATTTAGAACAATATTTCAGTTCATATGAAATCTCTTCGGTTTTGTTAGCAATCCATGTCACTAGATACAAACTGCAGGAGACTCTGGAATGCGATTGAGAGATCTAGAGGGTTTTGAGAGGAAAACGATCTGTAGGTTCAGGAGATGTTGTTGATATCTTCGATGCTTTCACCGTGGCCATGTTTTGGCAACCCTATATTACTATCTTCCTTGGGCTTGCTTTGGCCACCAATCAAGCCAGTGGCCAGTCAGTCCAATCTCGTTGATATGACGGCCGTTAAATTACTATCCTTAGTTTTCTTTTGAATACCTGGACAGATGTCCTGAGCATGGCACTAGCTCTTTGCACTGTTTTTGCCAAAATTTGAACTGGTATTTGAATCTAAAATGGTATAGCTGGCAATTCTTGTAAAGCATATTTTTTTATATATGTTTAGGCATCATGCGCGGAAGACAATTTAAATGTTGGAAATTTATTGTCTTACTGTTTTCCTAATAATATCTTTCCAGGACAAAACGAAATAGTAGAATTGCTGCTTTCAAGGGGAACTGACGTGGATCTACCTTCCCCATTTGGGGCCCCGTTGCATGTGGCTGCTACTCATGGTCAATATGTTACGATGAAGATTTTGTTGGAGCACCATGCAGATGTAAGACTTCATTTTCTCTGTACACACTGTTGTATGTTCAAAAGAAATACTGGGTTTGTTAAGGCCCTTATCAATGCATCTCCCATTTGAAACTATCATGCACTACAATGAAATATCGTGGACTACGGTAAGTGAAGAGTTCACTCTGGTACAAATCAACACATATATTCGAAATTTGATGATAATTAGTTATTTTGAAGTAAAACACGCTTGCTTCCCAAGTATAGTGAATATAACATCTAATTTCTATACGAACATAGCCAAACGTACTTTATATGTAACTCGAAATGAGGGGTTTTACTTTTCTATTTTATTTTTTCAAGTATAAGAAATTGATTCATTCACTTTCTGCAGCCAAATAAGGTATATAATCTTGATAATACCCCTTTGAGTATGGCCATACTGCCCATGCCAATTGCACCACCCAAAAGCAATTGTGTGAAGCTACTCATCAAGGTTAGTAACCTTCCTTCATAGATCTTTCTTAGGTGTATTGCGCATGTCAATTTGATATTTTTTTGTGTATTCGTTTTCTTTGGATGACATCTCAAGACTAACACAGATGATCAATTTATAATTAATTTTCTCAGGCTGGTGCTGATGTCAATTTCATTGACTCGAATGGTGCTAGTTACGTGATGTTGGCAGCGCAATGTGGCTTAGCTGACACCATGAAAGTTTTACTAGAAGCTGGTGCCAACCCGAATATTCCAGATGGAGTGAGTTCTACTGTTTTCTTGTTTACTGCTGTCACGTACTTTTCATGCAAACATTATATCGGTCGTGTTAGATTGTAGGCTATCGATATATTATAATAAGCTGATAATCCTCACTTGTTCTTTTGAGAAAGATAAAAGAGGATTTTTTCTTGGGAACTGAGGGTAGTATCCAACCTAGCAAACTTTATGCCGGGACCTATGCTTCATGGTTCTTTTATTACCTTGTAAATATTTAGCTATTTTGTTCTTTTTTTCTGTTACATGCCTAGAGCTACATCGGCAGCTCTCCTACCAGTTATTGTTGGTCTAGACTATAGAAATAACATGAAGTAAATATGCTGGCCACTTCATACCCAAGATCTATGAACCACTTCATGTTTGACTAGCCAATTAGATAACCAACCATGCTGCATTGTCTTGATCTCGCCCCCTCTATATAAATATTTCACATTTTAAATGGAAGTTTGCAAATTGCTCTGATCCTTTCTGTGCACAAAGAGGCCTTCCTAATTCACAAACTTATGTAGGAAGATACTGTAATTTTGAATTTGACAAAAGTTTACAAAGATATGTCTAAAGCAGATGGTGATTGATGGAGCAATTCTTGCTTGTAAGTTTCAGTATGAGTACTGCGCCGACCATAAAGCTTGTGGCTGAACTTTGATTTAGCGTTTGACATAGAGTTCGATTGTCTGCCACTTCTCAAGAGATCTACTTATGAAGATTTTTTAGTGATCTATAACCACCTCCTAGGATGTATGCATCCATGATGCAGCAGCCGTGGTTAATAAAAGCTTCCATTCTTTAAAAATCTATAACCGTCTAGTTCTTTCAGCTGTTAGAATAATACAATTGTCTGCCTTTTTCTCTCTTGGTTCTAAGAGAAATCTGAGTATTATAACTTATAGCCATTATGGGTTTCAATCCCTCCTGAGTTAACAAAACCAAGAGAATTTTCTATTTTTATTTATTCAATTTTGTGTTATTTTACAAAATAATGCAATATAAGAAACATACTGTTTCTATGATTTTGGTTATTTGCTATAGATCTTTTTCCAACCGGACTATTAGTAACTAGAGAAATTAACCTAAGATTTCTTTGACTATCTGGGAAGTCCATCTATCTAGTTGTATGTTTGAAATGTTTTAAACTTTTGATCCAAATGACGTAGAAGTTCTTAGCAACTACACTTGATATATATTTTAGATGGGTATGCCAAAGGCATACCAGAGCTTTATAGAAGGATAGAACTATACTTGATATAACTTTGGAATCAACATTTTATTCTACTCTTACAGTTTGGTATAACTCCAATTGAAGTTGCGGCTTCTCAAGGCAGTAGAGAAATTGTTGAAATGTTATTTCCTGTTACTTCTCACATTCCAACTCTGCCTGACTGGAGCGTTGATGGAATCATTTCTCATGTGAGAACTTTCGGTTGAAGAAGGTATGTGTTTCCTTCCGTGCTCACTTGCAGTTCCATTATACTCCCTTTCTGTCGTTACATTTGTCAGCAGCCCACCATGCAGCATGCATACGAAATCAGACAACACCTAAATCTAGTAAAATATACTTATGAGCAATGATCACGCATGCCCTTACTAAATGACTTACAAGTGCGGACTGAGACTGGTATGTGCAAGTATCCGCAGATCGACCTAAGGATATGATGGCATTGATGTGTCATTGTTAGTGTCTAAATGCAGGTTCATTTCGGTGTTAGTCGGAAATATTTGTTTTGACCTGAATTTATCTGTAATCAGGATAAGCAACTGTGTCAGCAGAAAAGAGCTGTACTGAAAGTACAAGCTGCTGAGGCTTAAGAGAAAGGAATATCTGACAGCTGGAGAGCTGTACACTACTGTAAGTCAATGTCGATTGAATTTTAAACTTAAAAAATCTTCCAACTGCTCAACGTGCTTGAAGGCTGTTTTAGTTTAAAAAAAGAAAATTAGGAGCCATTCAACATTATAGCTCTGTTGACACCTCACAGAGTTGATTTTAATGCTGCTTATTATTGGTAAAAAGTTCATGTTACTCAAACAACTGAATGGTAAAATATGACAAAGGTGCCTTAAGTTATCCTATAGATATATCATATGTATGACACTCTTATTTATTTATTTTTTGAAGGAAAGAGCCGTGGCTCTCAAGTTTCATTGCCTGAATTATACGTGTCCCAGGTTTCCGAACGACATCCACGTTCGAAACAGAATAAACATCCCCGTGTGCCCGTGTGCAACCCACACATATACAGCAGCTAATTTTTTAAAGCTAACTATGATTTTCTTTTTTCTTTTTTAAAAGAGTGAAACGTACGGGAGGTCACCAAGTTGCACGAAATGTAAGGATTGGTCACCAACTTGAAAAAGCTCAAAACATGGTCACGAAGTTGCAGATTAACAAAACGTTGGTCATTCCGTCATAACGGACGTTAAATCGATGACATGGCTGACGTTTTTTTATAAATACCCCCTTATAATTCTGTTTCTTGTAATTGCTAAGTCCTTTTTTAATTATCTTTTGTGAGGTGGGTGAAGGAGGGGACCCAGGATGCGCAGCTGTAGGCGAGGAACACCACGCCACGCCCGCGCGGATGCACGCATGCAAGCTGAGGAACACCACCACACGTTCAAATAAATTCAGAAATCGTAAACTGCAGTTGTAGCTATGAGCATGGATTCAGGATGCTGATTAGCTAATTAGGCCATGACCCTGCTCTCCCGACTTCACCGTCGCCTGCCCCGCGCTGCCGCGCACGGCATCGCGGCGCGCCCGGCCGCCAGCGCCAGCACCGTATCGACGTATATTGGCCACGTCGATTGCGTTCCGACCAAACTGTCGCTGACCGCGCAGCCATGTCAAGAAGAGCCACGAGGATCCCCGGAGCGCGCCTTACACCTGCAGATGACTAACTGTCGGGGATGTAACCCCGGGTACCCCAGAGTTGGTGGCTTTGTTGAGTTATTAGAGGAGATAGCAAAGAAGTGAGTAAAAGGTAAAAGGAAATAAAGGCGAAGGCAGAAAAACAGTAGCCTGGGCCGACTCTGCATTTAACTCGGTTAAACCGAGGTGCTAAATCTCGGGTTGGACAGAGGCATGGTTAGCCCGGGTTGGGTGACATTCGCTTACCTCGGTTAGCACCTGGTCTTCCCCAGCAGGCCGACTTGGCATACCTCGGGTGGGTCAAGACCACTCCTCCCCGATGCGGGCCGAACTCCACTTGCTCCGGACGAGCTAGCTACGTGCATACAATATGACGCATGGATTAGGCGGCGAGATTACCGGCTAATTAATCACCTAGCCCATGGCCCAAAGCCATGCATGGCTGCATGCATGCAATTAAAGCCCACGCAGACATATACTTGATAATCAGCCGACCTGCTTCGGTCCTCTTCGACCGATCCAGAGGCAAATATCTGTATGCGGACCGAGATAGGCCTGGCGCGGCTGCAGCTTCGAGACAGGCTCGCTACGCGCTGCCTGCTGGTGCGCGTCTGCTGCCCGGGTCGACCGAGGCTACGTCCAAGATACACTGCCAAGACCGCACCTCGATGCCAAGCCAGCCTCGGATTGAACCAAGGCCTTGTCTTGGTGTTGAGCGGGATAGCAGCATCGCCATGACAACCGGGTACAGATGTCCATTGACTATGCAGAACAAGACAAAGCAGAGACGGCAGCACCGCATGGCAACAGTGCCCGTGTTGTGACAATAGTACAACCGGATGACACGGGCAACAGTGCGACAAGACCCCAGTAGTCATGTCATCTACAGTGTACAGTGCACAGTGCTTTGTGTCCCCTTGTCCCCTGCTTGTCCCCTGGGCTCTCTCTATATAAAGAGCACCAGGGGGAGGAGGAAAGGGGAGCCTCACTTGAGGACTGAGAGGAGCTCGGCCAGACACACGCGCGGGTGCGCGCAGAGCTAGGCCAGGGACGCGCGGTGCGCGCAGACACACAGGGACGCGCGGTGCGCGGGGCCCCTTGGGCTCATTTC
Organism: Poa pratensis; assembly: GCA_947311845.1. Classification (NCBI taxonomy): domain Eukaryota; kingdom Viridiplantae; phylum Streptophyta; class Magnoliopsida; order Poales; family Poaceae; genus Poa; species Poa pratensis. The sequence continues at coordinate 34,224,630 of CAMZMU010000096.1, read as the reverse complement.
CCCCTGTAGTCTTCTTCTTCTTCCTGGAGCTCTCCACCATTGTTGAATCATACAGCTCGAGGAGCAATTGTACCCACCGCATATGAGATGAGAATACACCAAAGTAGGATAGATGCTGCAGTAGGGGTTTTACCTCCTCACGAGGGCCCCGAAGCAGGGTAAATCCGTGTGTTTGCAGTGTTCTTCGTGTGTTCTTCGTGTGCGACTCCATCGCGCAATCCCTCCCCGAATCCACAAGCATCCGTTCGGCCCCAGAATAAGCCTACCCCTAGGCATCTGCCGTGATCCCACCACGACAGTTGGCGCCCACCGTGGGGCCTGAGTGGCGCTTGCTGGGCTAATTTCGGATGGGACCTTCTTCATCAGCGCGGGGACTCGACATCGACATGGCTCTCCGCGCGCCGCCTCGCCGACTCGCTCCAGCCGCGTCTCCGCCGTCCAGATCAGCGCCGGCTGGCCGTTGGTCGGCTTGCTCTGCGCATACGCATCCGCGCCCGGCGTCTCCTCCGCGCCGTTCGTCCCCCCGCGGGCCGTCCTCGCCTCGGCGGCATCGAGTTTCTTCGGAGGCCGCCCTCCGTCACTCGACGCTCTGCATCAGCAAAGCTAAATCAAGCAGGCAAGTAGCTGGATCAGAGAAGCTAAGCAGGAAAGCAAGCAGCTGGATCGTTACGGCCGGCTGCTAGCTTCGTGCACGCATGTGTATCCTGCTGCCAAAATACGTACATGCATACGTACATGGATGATTGCATGCATGCACAGGCTTCAGGCGGGCAAATCGAGGTACGCGCTTGGTCTCGGTTGTGCGCGAGCGGTGAGTTTTGCTCGGTCTGTGGATGCACCGTGGGCTCCAGCCTCGGCTGAGTCAGGCCAGCTCCACGCTTGGCTGGGACGGGTCAGGCGCCGTGCCTCGGTCAGGCCAAATTCGGCGTAATACCTCGGAAGGGCTAGATCATGTGCCGCCGTAGCATCGAGTCAGGCCGGCTTAACCCGGCTGGACCAAGCTAGTTTAACTCGGTTGGGCCGAGGCAGGCTCCAGGCTCAAGCGGGTCGAGGCATCCGCTCAGCTCGGGCAAGCCGACGTTTTGCAGGACGATCGATACCTCGCAGGCAGGTAGGCGCTGGCGGACCGGCATCTCCAGCTCGGAGCCAGATCGTTTCCTCGCGTCGATGCAAGACTGGCGCACGATGTGTCGGTCGGGCCGGAACCTCCAGTCTCGACTGGACCAAGTTTCCTCCAGCATCGGGCCAGCGAACCTGCAGCATATCAGCTCCGACAACCAAGAGCTTCCACCACACTAGCGTGGACATCTACCCGGCGTCACGATAGCTACGTGAGTATTTACAAAATATTAAGGTGCATGTCGTATAGTTAATCCTGAAAGATACTCGGGGACTGCCCCTCGCTTTTTGGCTAAGTGTTCTACCCGGGACAAGATGTCTTGACCCGGGGACTGAATAGCCAGTCTGTTTTGCACCTTCTCCTAGATAAGAAAAGTAACTCGGGGACTCGGTTGAAACCGAGTCTAGTTTTTTGTGCTTGGTAACTGTTGTTAGATTCGTTTTCTATCAAGTGCTATAGCTAGTTTGCCTCGGTTAGTATAATCGTTGTTTCCGTCAAGTATTCTTCATGATATATATGCTGAACTAACGTTGAAAGGTAGTGTCGGTTCTGCTGAGAATGTTCGTTACCGAGATATCCTGGAAATCCGAGGTATGCAGGAATCCGAGGTATGTGGAAATCCGATGTATAATGGAAATCCGAGGTATGCTGGAAATCCGAGGTATCATGGTTATATTGGTTATCTCAAATTAGCCAAAGTATCATGACATTGTTGGTACTCCCTAGATCGCCGTTTATTTCGGTTTGTCACAATATCCTGGCATCATTTCATATCTCCAGATCGCCGTTTATGTCGGTTCGCCAATATACCATGGCATTATGCAAATATCTCCAGATCGCCGTTTGTGTCGGTTCGCCAAAGTACCATGGCATTATGCAAATATCTCCAGATCGCCTTTTATGCCCGTTCGCCAGTGTATCATGGCAGTATCGGTATTTTACAGGTCGCCATTTATTTTGGTCTGCCAACACATCATGGCATCACCCTGTATACCAGATCAGTGGCTACGCTGGTTAGCCAGAGGCAACCTTTGAGTTATGTTTGTGCGGGTATGTGTCAGTCCAGCAGTGGCTGGAGACATCTATGTCGGTAAACGCCCGGAGTGGCTAAAACCGGCATCCGAGGTATCGAGACCTGTGAGTTATGCCCAGCAGTGGCCGAGGTATCGAGATATGTGAGTTATGCCCAGCAGTGGCCGAGGTATCGAGACCTGTGAGTTATGCCCAGCAGTGGCCGAGGTATCGAGACCTGTGAGTTATGCCCAGCTGTGGCCGAGGTATCGAGACCTGTGAGTTATGCCCAGCAGTGGCCGAGGTATCAAGATATGTGAGTTATGCCCAGAGTGGCCGAGGTACCGAGACAAATGAGATACTAACATGCAGGTTTATGTCGGTCTAACCGACGCTGGCGGCATCCAAGTCCGGTAAAAGCCAGGAGGGCTAACCGGCGCTGGCAGCATCCAAGTCCGGTAAAAGCCAGGAGGGCTAACCGGCGCTGGCAGCATCCAAGTCCGGTAAAAGCCAGGAGGGCTAACCGGCGCTGGCAGCATCCAAGTCCGGTAAAAGCCAGGAGGGCTAACCGGCGCTGGCGGCATCCAAGTCCGGTAAAAGCCAGGAGGGCTAACCGGCGCTGGCGGCATCCAAGTCCGGTAAAAGCCAGGAGGGCTAACCGGCGCTGGCGGCATCCGAGTTCGGTAAAGGCCAGGAAGGCTAAGAGCCGGCGTATAATGGTAACCATGCAGGCAATGCGTTTTCAGTGCATACTGTCCATCTCGTTGTTGATTCGGGTGAGCTCGGTCAACCGGATGTCGCGATTGGCCTGGAAGGCATGGCAAAGGCAACCGAATTACAATGGCGCCCTTACACGCAAGAGCTCGTGTGCATGAAGGTTTCTTGGCATGGTTATTTGTTTTTTGTAAGTCTGCGCGCGACTCTGCGAGTCCCCCGCAGCCTCGGGGACTAATGTCGGGGATGTAACCCCGGGTACCCCAGAGTTGGTGGCTTTGTTGAGTTATTAGAGGAGATAGCAAAGAAGTGAGTAAAAGGTAAAAGGAAATAAAGGCAAAGGCAGAAAAACAGTAGCCTGGGCCGACTCTGCATTTAACTCGGTTAAACCGAGGTGCTAAATCTCGGGTTGGACAGAGGCATGGTTAGCCCGGGTTGGGTGACATTCGCTTACCTCGGTTAGCACCTGGTCTTCCCCAGCAGGCCGACTTGGCATACCTCGGGTGGGTCAAGACCACTCCTCCCCGATGCGGGCCGAACTCCACTTGCTCCGGACGAGCTAGCTACGTGCATACAATATGACGCATGGATTAGGCGGCGAGATTACCGGCTAATTAATCACCTAGCCCATGGCCCAAAGCCATGCATGGCTGCATGCATGCAATTAAAGCCCACGCAGACATATACTTGATAATCAGCCGACCTGCTTCGGTCCTCTTCGACCGATCCAGAGGCAAATATCTGTATGCGGACCGAGATAGGCCTGGCGCGGCTGCAGCTTCGAGACAGGCTCGCTACGCGCTGCCTGCTGGTGCGCGTCTGCTGCCCGGTCGACCGAGGCTACGTCCAAGATACACTGCCAAGACCGCACCTCGATGCCAAGCCAGCCTCGGATTGAACCAAGGCCTTGTCTTGGTGTTGAGCGGGATAGCAGCATCGCCATGACAACCGGGTACAGATGTCCATTGACTATGCAGAACAAGACAAAGCAGAGACGGCAGCACCGCATGGCAACAGTGCCCGTGTTGTGACAATAGTACAACCGGATGACACGGGCAACAGTGCGACAAGACCCCAGTAGTCATGTCATCTACAGTGTACAGTGCACAGTGCTTTGTGTCCCCTTGTCCCCTGCTTGTCCCCTGGGCTCTCTCTATATAAAGAGCACCAGGGGGAGGAGGAAAGGGGAGCCTCACTTGAGGACTGAGAGGAGCTCGGCCAGACACACGCGCGGGTGCGCGCAGAGCTAGGCCAGGGACGCGCGGTGCGCGCAGACACACAGGGACGCGCGGTGCGCGGGGCCCCTTGGGCTCATTTCCCCCTGTAGTCTTCTTCTTCTTCCTGGAGCTCTCCACCATTGTTGAATCATACAGCTCGAGGAGCAATTGTACCCACCGCATATGAGATGAGAATACACCAAAGTAGGATAGATGCTGCAGTAGGGGTTTTACCTCCTCACGAGGGCCCCGAAGCAGGGTAAATCCGTGTGTTTGCAGTGTTCTTCGTGTGTTCTTCGTGTGCGACTCCATCGCGCAATCCCTCCCCGAATCCACAAGCATCCGTTCGGCCCCAGAATAAGCCTACCCCTAGGCATCTGCCGTGATCCCACCACGACACTAACGGTGCCCAGCTCTCTCGCACGCCTCGGATCCTTCCCGAGCAAACCGTTGCCCCCATTGCATCGTGCGCCTGATCCCCGCAGCGAGCGCGGCGTTGACGAGCACAGCGCTCGTGAGCGCGCCGGTCCGTCCCGCCGGACCTACGCCGCAGCAAGTCAATCTCGTGCGGGCGCGGGGGCGACGTACTTGCCGCCGACGAGCCGCAGCGGTTGTCGTGCGACGTGTGTGGCCGCAGCACGCTCTGGGCGCTGTTCCACCAGGACGACTGCGCGAGCGCGTCCTCGGCGGCACTGCGTTTGGCGCGTTCCCGGGATGCCGATCACGTTCTTCTTCTACAAAGCACTAGAGGACTTCATTCTTCGGGGAGAGATGCTTCTCGATGACGCCGTACTATTCCACCGCTATTGCTCCTCCTGCTATTGCGAGCAAGCGGAGGTCGCCGGCGAGCCGCGGCGTGATGCTCCTCCTGCTATGACGCTCCTCTGAATCGGGGAGGGAAGCGCGGGGAGCCGCGGCGTGATGCTCCTCCTGCTATTGCGAGCAAGCGGAGGTCGCCGGCGAACGCCTCTGCCCTTCCAATCCCGTCGGATGCAGCGAGGATGCGCCTCAGTAGCGCGCAGCCGTTCCCGTCGGATGCGGCGAGGATGGCGTGGCTCCGGCGTGCCCGCTAGCAGCTTCGGGCCGGAGGGAGGGGCCGGCGCAGGCACCATGAGAGGACTCGGTCCGGGGTGCCACCGCGGCGACGACCGTACAACACAGCTCCGTGGCGGCGGCGGCGGCCAGACAGCACGGCTCAGTGGCGGCGGCGGCCACCGGGCATCACAGCTCCGTGGCGGCGACCAGAAAGCACGGCGGCGACCGGAAAACACGGCTCCATGGCGGCGACCTGCCCCGGTGCCGCCGACCCGCCGCGGAGGTCCTCGCCGCTGTGGAAGCCAGTCGGGGCGAGGGATGGAGGAGGCAGCGCCGACAAAATTTAGGGTGCATTTTGCAAAAGAACAAACTGCCTCGTCATCGATTTAACGGCAGACGTCACGGAATGACCAATCTTTCACTATTCTACAACTTCGTGACCACGTTTTGAGGTTTTTCAACTTGGTGATCAATCCTAACTTTTCGTGCAACTTGATGACCTCTGGTGCGTTTCACTCTTTTTAAAATGTGTCCTCGATATTTTTACCAAACTTATGAAAGTTATAATTAGAAGATTGTAGGATTTAAGTTGACCCAAATGATTATGATATTTTATGAATGTGCCGCTTAACATTTGCTTACAAGAACCGGTTTGTAAGAAGATTGCCCACACAGCCTATGATGGCATGGCTAGTCTAAGAGGGGCTACTTGGACTAAGCGCTCGGTTAATCTTCTTCCAGTTTGGTTCCTTTAAATCAGCGTTTCTTATATAACGCCCATCACGTGAAATGAATAAAGCAAGCAAGAAAGCCGATCTATCTTCCCCCGTTTCTTGTTCCAAACACTAGTGGGAAAAGGGTTATAGGAGATTTGGTATTCTGTGGCGCACCCTTAATTGGTGCGCCACTGGCTTTCTGTGGCGCACTAACCTGGATGCGCCACAGAAAGTCACATTTCTGTGACGCACCCGCTGTGTGCGCCACAGAAATGTGGCTTTCTGTGGCGCACCTGTCTGAATGCGCCACAGAAAGTCACATTTATGTGGCGCGCCACCCTGCGTGCGCCACAGAATTGTTGATTTCTGTGGCGCATGTGTCCCAGTGCGCCACAGAAAGTTGCTACAGAAAAATCGAATCTCAGATCTATATTCTCTCTCTACCCTATCCTCTCACGTGAAACAGGCACAGCCACACACTCGTACGCGTATCGATCTGGCGCTCTCTCTCTTCTCTCTGGCTCGCTAGCTCTCTCTCTCGCTCACGACAGAATCCCCTTCGTCCCCACCACGGTGCTCTGCACGCCGCTCCACCCGACGGCGCCCGACCTGCCCTACACGCCCCTCCGCTGCGCCTGCGCCGCCGCCCTCAACCCCTTCTCCCGGGTCAACCATGCCGCCGCGCGCTGGTCCTGCGCCTTCTGCGGCGCCACCAACAACCCCCTTCGTCCCTACCGCGGGGGAGGAGCTCGCCGCGCTCAAGGCGGAGGTGCTCAGGGTCGTGGACGACAACGGCGAGGAGGCCGCCTCCGCCGTCCGGTCATGCGCCCGCGTGCCCTTCGAGTTCGACCTCAACCTACCTCCTCCCTCCCCATCCTCGGTGCCCTGATCCCCTTTCTTCTCTCCGCCGCCGCCTCATCTCGCCCTCGACGGAGTACGCCGCGCCTAGTTCATGGAGCACGTCGCCAAGGCCACCGGCGAGGAGCTCTCCGTCGAGGAGCGCAACCTGCTCTCCATCGAGCAGAAGGAGGAAGCCGCGCCTCGCGCTGTCCGTCCGGGTCCGCCCCCTGTCGTCATCGACGCCCACTCCCCGCCAACCTTCCACTGCCCGCACCGCCCCTCCCGTCCATGGACGACCGCTCCCTCGCCGCCATGTTGCGGCATCGGCATGGGCTGCGCCGCTGCGGTGGTGCGGTGGGCAGCGTTTTTTTTTTTAAACTGATAAAGACATTCTGTGGCGCACGCACGCCTAGTGCGCCACAAAAAATCTGTGCATTTCTGTGGCGCACGGTGGGGTGCGCCACAGAAAATAATTTAGTGGCGAGAATTTAGTGGCGCATCCAGCAAATTTGCGGGTGCGCCACAGAATTATAAAATGGTGCGCCACAGATAGCTGTTTTCCCACTAGTGAAGCTCTCAGGAGTCGTGGACTCCTATGGGGCACTCCTACTATCCACGTTAAGGATTCGGGAAGCTTACCATAATGCTAATTATTTACATCTTAATAAAATTGTTCACAAGTATCCTAAATAGTCTTGTGTCAAATATTTGAATTCGAGTTCAGTTTTTTTGAATGATTTGCGCCTGCAACTCCTGGTTGCTGAGTACTCTCTAATCCTTGTGGGGACCCTGGTTCCAACCCATAAATCTTTGACTGCTTCCATTAACCAACCCAAATGTCTTGCATACACAACCTAGCCACCATCCTGCCCTCCTAGAGCATATATAATGCAGGTGCTTTGGCTTCGATGAGTGTTTACGTGAAAAAGGACTTGTTTTGGCCACATCGGCTGCAGGTGCTTGCAAAGTCTTGAAGTGTTTCACTTTTGCTTGTTAGTAGGTAGCATGCAATTCCAAGCGACTGTATAGCTTGGCTACCATCTGGGGTGAGGTGATAATTTTATACAGGTCTTAATGAGATCGCAACACTCTTTAATGACGGTATCATACATTGCACTGGCCCTTAGTAGTTATGAGTTATTTCAGCAATTTGTGTTCGAAGTGACCTGACGCACCAGTGATATACGCCAGTTTTTATTCTGAAATGTATCAGCTTGTCCAATTATTTTTTCTTTTTTTGAGTACATGAGATTACAGAAAGAAAACCGAACTAGCAGCACAAACCTCTGAAAATATGGAAATTACAACTAAACCTTGAGGACCCAGTCCCCGCCGGCGCCGCCTCACCACGATGACCGCCGACCGCGCGCTGCCGCCGAGCTCCACCCTGGTTCTATATCGATGAAGATCTTGTGAATCATATATTTAATCTGTCTGAAAATTATCTGTTTGACATAGTTTCTCCGTCCAGGAATATTGTGTTTTAGCAATTGTTTTTGTAGTTGTTGTGGGAACTCTACATAGTATTGGTAAAAGTGGCATCTGATTGTTGTACTGCAGGCTATTGATCTTGAACCTAGGTCAGATGTTAATGCAACCCTGCTAGCCAATAGGAGTCTTTGCATGTTGCGCATGGGAAGTGGCAATCTGGCTCTTAAGGATGCTAGCGTGTGCAGAATGTTGCGACCTGATTGGCCAAACGCCTGCTATCGACAAGGCGCTGCTTTTATGTGCCTGAAGGTAAAAAAATAACATCGTAAATTGCATGCAATCTCGTATGATCATGGCGTTTATCATGTGCTCTATAAATACAGGACTACGAAAATGCATCTGACGCTTTCTCAGATGCCCTAAAGCTGGACCCTAAAAATGTTGAAATTGAAAAGGCTTTAAGGTAAAGTTTTCATGTTCTAGTAGTTGAAAAAGTCTCACAATCCCCTCCTAGATTGGTCCAGTGAAAGAATAAACTACTTTCTTTATAAGGAAGTGTTAATAAAATGAAGTTCTTCTAGAGTTCATGTGGTTTTTATGCTGTCTCTTGCATTTGATTGTACATGAAGATCTAAACTGTAGATGAATATCGCGTGGGTTAGGCCATTTATGGCATGTTGAGATTTTAGACAGTGGTAGCTCATTAAGCATGCAGGCGGACAGGTCCGCGGCGCATCCGGCCGTCCACCTCGTCCGTATGCAACTAATCGCAGGATTACGGCTTCCGCATCCGCTAATTTTTCCGTTCGCTTGGTTCGACGGATAGACACGGACATCCGCGTCCGCTAACTGGGCCTGTTGTTGGTGCGCTGATCGGTCGACGGCCAGGCTGGAATTTGGTGTTGCGCTGGTCGTGCGAGGCATGCCCCCGCGCCGCGCGCCGCCGCCGACATGGCCGAGTCTGCACGCTGTTGCCGACCTGGCCGAGGCCCGCGTTGCCGAGCTCCTGTGTCGCCGGGGAGCCACCCGCACCTTCTGCTCCCGACCAACTTCATCGCCGGCAGGCCATCCCCAACTGCCCCTCGCGCCTCCCCGGCGAGGAAGCCGCCCACGCGCCTCCCGGCGAGGACGCCTACCCACGTGCAGTCGGCCCGGCGACGGCGGCCATGGCCGCTGCATCACCTGCAGCCAAAGGCGGAGCCACCCATCCCTGCATCGAGCGCCGCGCCGGAAGCTACCCCATCCCCTGCATCGTGTGCTCTGGCCGTCGGAAACCCGCGTGGACGGACAGACCAACAGGCTGGGCGGCCCTGTCCATGAGGTCTGTTTAATTTCTGCGGGCTTTCCGTCAAGCCGTTTAGGCGTTTGGAACGGCGCGGACAAAGCGGACTAGCGGAATCCGCCTCCGCCTGCATCGCTAAAGCTCATTCCTTAATAAATTTAGGGGGGAAATAAAAAAGATGAACATATATATTGTCTTCGTGACATGGTGCAAGAATTTTATGATATCTTTTTGCAAATAAATATCTCCTTATGCTTACCTTGATTATTATTTTTTGTCACAGGCAAGCCTCTGAGGCGATGAAGGTTTCTCGTTGCGCTGAAAAGCAACCTTGACTTAACCTAGACGTGCTCATACCTGGAGTAGGTTTGGCTCTCTTTTGTTGCTAGGGGGCTGTTTGGATAGCGCCCATACGAGCCCTGCCAAATCGGGGCGTGCCAATTATTTGGCGGAGGATTTCGCCGCCGCGGACTCGCCCAGCTGTTGGCGAGAAAACTGAACGCTCAACCAAAATTTTGGCGTAGAACCAAAACTTTGGCTTCCATCCAAACATGACCTCACGCTCTCAGTCAACGCCAAAAAATAGGCTGGGCAGTTGCTGGCAGCAATCCAAACGGACCCTAGGTCCCCAAGACATCCCATTTGCTCTCTAGTATTAAGTTGCCGCATGAATGCCAATCTCTTGTGCCTTTCTAGACTTGTATGGTTGCACCCATGTAAAGATCGCTGAATGCTAAAACAGTACTCCAGTTTCAGTTAAATGTTAAAAGCTGTTTTTGATTGAGTTCTTGTCTGTCATGTAAATTGTTCTTGCTTTCTTCAGTATTATTAGCTTCTGTTATTTAGCATGTTCTCTGTCGTAACTTGGGGGATTTTTGGAATCACTCACTTTCACGCGCACGCCCGGGTACTTGTGCACTAGAATGGGCCTATGGGCCTAACACATACATACAACCCAACACTCCGTCTCAAGTTGGAGAAAAAACTCTTTACTGCGTAATCCTTTTTATCAAACAAATTCGTTCTTCGGAGGTTTACTTGGCTTGACTTCAAGGTGTCTTCGTTGACCAGCTCTTTGATGAAGAATTGATCGATTTCTTCATGGTTTGTTCGGTCATGCTGAACTAGATTTTTTTAGATTAGCTTGCTGCGTTTATATTAAAAACCAGCCACAATGCTTACAATGCATTCTGGTGGAGACTCCAGCCAGACCCAACGCAATTGGACAGGACTAGGCGTCCCCCGGGGGATCTTTCCGTCCGATCCCCCGGGTCGCCAGCCCGACACGTGTCCTCTAAAAATAGGCTAATCCCGCTTTTGCTACAAAACTCCCGTTTTTGCTACAAATCGTCCCGCTTTTGCTGCATTGTAGCAAAAAACGGTTCGTGCACAGAACATGAAAGGAAAATTCTGGCCTCGCCGGAGACCTCACCGGATACCTCGCCGGACACGTGGTAGCAAAAAGTTTGTGCTATTGTAGCAACAAAAATGTTCGATTGTAGCAAAATCAACTTCGCCGGAGACATCGCCGGAGACTCTCGCCGGAGACATCGCTGGAGACCTCGCCGGAGATATAGTAGCAAATTTTTTGATCTATTGTAGCAAAACCAGATAACAATAATAGCAAAAATAAAGTTATATTGCTACATGTGGCAAAAAATGAGACTTTTTTTTTTTGCTACCGTAGCAAAAACGGGCTCTGGGGACTATTTTTTGGACCGAAAAATTTTGCTACATGTAGCAAAAATCGGGATATTTTTTTGCTACCGTAGCAAAAGCGGGATTGTGGACAGAAAGAGGGGACACGTGGTTGGTGGGGGACCTGGAGGATGGGAAGCTCGGATCCCCGGGTGACTACTATACTTTTCCATTTATTATCCCAGCTTTCCCCTCACCAGACGATGCGCAACTTCATTGGATGCACGTCGCCACATATCTGATCGAGTGATCAGCAAACTCCTTCAAAAGGGGCTTCACTTTTTCAACTAAAGGAACATGGCAGGAATGGTGCAACTCTGGGCACTTCAATTTTACCACAGCTCCGTTGCACGCTTGCAGGCCAGGCCAAGCAGCTTTGCTTGCTTACACAGGGCAAAAAATGACTAGCTCCTGCTTTGAAAACGCCATGGTGGTAGCGCTCCCCACCTCTTGCGAGGGGTTTTGAGCATAATTTAAAAAACCGGACCAGACGGGCGATTGAACCGGAAAAAACCGGAACCAGAGTCCTCGCAGGTCTGTTAAGCGCACTGAACCGTCCGCGCCACCAAACCGGTGAACCGCGAATCGAGACCCTTGCCGGTTCGATCGTCGGCCCGGTTTTTTAAACTATGGTTTTGAGTCCGCTCCATATATCATAAATCGGCATCAAGGCATTAGTAATCTCCTTTGGATTGGGCGGCGAGGGGGCGGAGGTCAGAGTTCACGGTACGGGGCCGCGCCGCTGGTCCCTCCTCTAGATCTGAAGGGGAAGCCTTCGTCTGCTCGTCTGCTCGTCCACCTGTCAGATCCATAACCCCGAAGGCTTCTGCTTGAAGGATCTCAATCTCTATCGGGCGGTTGGTGAGGGGTGGCGCGGTACAGGGGAAATCCTTTGGCGAGCGGCTGGTCACGACGACGGCGACACCGTGGGCGTCATTCTCCTTCTTGAAGGCTTCGTCGAGGTACCTGTCCTGCCCCTCACCCCCTCTCCTGTGTGGCGAAAGCCTAGTTCTCAGTTTGGTCGGCAGCGGCGTCACGACATCGCTCCCCTCCCTGGAAGTGATGTCTTGGGAATGCATAAGAGTTGTTCGAGCCGTGTGTGCGTTGGGAAGGATGTGGCGGCTTCGCTTGTTCGGCAGCGGCATCTCATCGTGATGTCGAGTTGGCCGCTTGGTGCTCCTCGCTGCACAAGTACCCTTGGAGTTGGTCGCAGCGGCGGCTCTCGGGTGCGACTGGGGCGGTGCCCTTGGAGTTGCCAACAGGCGGGGGTCGAGGCGGCGTTCCTCGGCCATGCGGCAGCGGCCATCTCAACCATGCGTCGTCAGCGGCAGGGGGCTAAGGTCTCCGGCGGCTGCTCTCATGGTGGGGGGTGGTGGGTTGTGGATCTGATCCCCGTTCAGATCCGTCGCCAACGTGCCTTTTTGTCCGCCAGTGGCGCGTTGAGGGCCGGTGAGGGCTGTTGAAAGAGCCTCTACCGGTGTTCTAGCGGTTGTGTGTGTCTCCATGGCACGCCTCCGCACGGATCCAGTCAGCATCGAGCTCGGTGGGTCTGCCGGTGAAAATCGAGCCGACTACGGTCATGGCGGATGATGGGGATGACGTGAAAACACATGTTCGTTGGGAGACCCCAAGAGGAAGGTATGATGCAGTCTAGCAGCAAGTTTTCCCTCAGTAAGATACCAAGGTTATCGAATCCAGAAGGAGCAGAAGCACCTCTGAAGGTTGTCAACGGTGATAGAAAAAGTGCTATTGCAGGAAGTTCTGACAGTTGACGTGGAACATGCACACAACACAATCAATCTACTTTGTCCCAACGAAACATGAAGGGTGTCAATCTTCCTGCCTTGCTGAAAACAAAGGATTAAACGTATGGCGTGGAAAATAGTGTTTAATTGCAGAGAATGAAAAGGAACAATGATTGCAGTTGGTTGTATTATCAGTGTAAAAGAATGAACCGGGGTCCACAGTTCACTAGAGCTGGGCAATTGATGAATAGAGAGCACATGTCAATGCATATATATGACAAGATGACTACTATGATATTCAATTGGGCATTATAACAAGATACATAGACCGTTGTCAAACAGCATCTATGACTAATAATCCACCTTCAGTTTGACATCTGTGTTCCCCATTGGTATTAAGTTGCAAGCAACAGATTTTTGCATTAAGTAAAGTGCATAATGTAAACAATACAATTATCCTTAGACAAAACATTGCTGCTTTACCCCTAGTGGCAACAGCACGTCCACAATCTTAGGCATTGCTGCATAAATACTCCCTCTTGGAGTTACAAGCATCTACTTGGCCAAAGCATCTACTAGTAATGGAAAGCATGCAAGATCATAAATAACATATAAGATAGATTGATAATCAACTTGATCATAGTATCAATATTCATTGAATCCCAGCAAACACAACATGTAGCATTACAATAAGATGATCTTAATCATGATAGGAAGCTCACAAGATCTAAACATTATAGCACAAGGAGGAGAGACAACCATCTAGTTACTGCTATGGACCCGTAGTCCAAGGATGAACTACTCACGCATCACTCCGGAGGCAGGCATGGTGATGTAGAGCCCTCCGGTGATGATTCCCCTCTCCGGCATGGTGCCGGGAAGAGCTCCAGATCCCTCCCGAATTAGGGTTGACGACGGCAGCGGCTACGGAACTTTTCGTGGATGGAGGCTCGGGTATTTAGGGTTTTCTGGACGAAGGCATTATATAGGCGAAAGGGCGGCGTCTGAAGGCACCCGAGGGGGTCATGCCACCCCCCGGCGTGGAAGGGGGGGGGGGGCGCCGCCCCCTGGCGTGGTGCCTCCTCGGTCGTTTCCTTCTGTCCTTTGGACTCTGTGTACGTGACGGGAAAATAGAAGGTATGTCCAAGTTTCGTCCAATTCCGAGAATATTTTCAGAACAACTTTTCTGGAATACAAAAACAGCAGAAAACAGGAACTGGCACTATGGCAACTTGTTAATAGGTTAGTCCTATAAAATGCATAAAAATGCTATGAAGTGTATATAAAACATGTAACAATTGGTATAATATCAACATGGAACATCAGAAATTATAGAAACGTTTGAGACGTATCAATGGCGTCGTGCAAACGTCACTCGCTTGTTGAAGGCATTATCAGTGCAGCTCGCGCCCTTGCACAGACTGATCCAGGGGAAACCCTAGATTCGGATCAATCGGATTGGACGATGACGACGTTCTACGCCGTTCTCTCTCTTGAGGGTATCTTTTTTATCAGGCTGGCTGGAAAAGCCAGGAGGTGGCGTGGCGAGGCATCTAACACGTCGACAACGGCGAGTCTCGGCGGCGCGGCACATCGGAGTATTGGCGTTGGACGTGTGATGATGGTAGCGCGCTGATCGGATATGTTGTCTGGCGTCGTGGCGACGCCGACGACTTGCTTGACAAGGTTAATACTTTGGTCCATGACCTGAAGATGAAGATGGGTTTGAGGAAGACGGTGGCGGTGACTTCTGTAGTGGATGCATCGGTGCCGCTTAGAGTCTGTTGGACTGGTTGTGTCCCTTGTTCGCCATCAGGCGGATTGGTGTGGCCTTCGGTTTTTTGATGATGTGCGTTGGTGTGTTGTCAGGGTATTCGGCCCTGTGCTTGGCCACCCCCGTGTTGTGGTATAGCGAGTTGTCGTTAGTTTGGTGTTTCGCTTCGGCTGATCTTTGTATCCCTCTTGTAAGGTGTTGTTGAATAATTGCGGATAGCTGTGTGCATCACTCGATGCAGAGGCCGGGGATCCGCACCCCTTTTCTAAAAAATGAAAAATAATGGCATTTCTAGTTCTCAAAATTGCCCAAGCTCCTAAGATGATAAGCTCGTAAGAAAATTATTCAAACTACGTGAACAAATTATAAAATATGAAAACAAAATTTTAATATGAAAGAAACATAAAACTAAAGGAAATTAGTAAAATCGAAGGTCCCTAAAAATAAAGGGAGAAAACAGAAAACAGAAAAAGAAGAAATGAAAAAACATGAAAGAAAAAATGAAGAGAAGAAATGGAAAAATGACGCCTCACTGAATGGGCTAGCCCATTCTGCGCTAACGCGGAGGGCCGTAGGCGGTGGAAAATAAGCATTGCACAAAAAAATAAAACAAGCACGCCCCGCCAAAAGTTTCGCTTCGCGGGCAAAGTATTCGATTTGCACCGCCAAAACTTGCCTGTCTATTACCCCCGCCCTCGCCGCCATTCCCCTCACCTCCATGCTCACTGCTTAGGGTTTCCCCTCCGACCACGAGCACCCGCCCCATCCTCTGATCCTCAAACTCGTCCCGACCAGGCTCAACTTCTGCGGAGGACGCGGTAAGTGCTTCTCGATCTGTGGGAGCTTAATCCTTGTGCATTTTGTTTTGTTTCTGGTGTTCGGATCGGGAATATGGCATGGTTCTGTTTCCGCCTTGTGCTCTGTTTCAATTATGGTTCTTCGATTCAAAACATGGCATGGTTCAGTTCGACTGAGTGCTAGTAGTAGTTAGTCTGGTACTGATTCAGTTTTTTTATTTTTAGAAAAGGGTACTGATTCAGTTTGATACGAGGCAGTAGGGCAGATGCCTTCCGCGTCCCGATTTGTCGATGCTTGATCCTTGTGCAAAAAAAATTAGTTTCTGGTTTTCGGATCGGGAATATGGTTTATGTTTCCTCCATGTGCTATTTTTCAATTCTGGTTCTTCGATTGAGAATATGGCATGCTCCAGTTCGATTGAGTAGTTACTACATTACTAGAGTACTGGTAGTCTAGTACTGATTCAGTTTGTTGTATGCCGCAGGAACTCAAATGGCTTCTTCCTCGTCTCCAGGCAGCGCCGCCGGGCGAACGCAGAAGGCGATGGATGAGTTCACGACCTCATCTCTTCGCACGCAAGACCAGGTGGACGCTCTCTGCCGTTGGCAGGGCGTCGGGAAGGACATCAGAGTCAGCCCGGTCGAGGAAGACGTGAGCGCGCCACCGCCAGCCGGGGCCGTGTGTGTGCACGTGTACGCCCTGGACGCCGGTTTTTGCTGCAGACCGCGCCAACGCTTCTACAACGAGGTGCTGAGCCACTTCGGGATCGCGCCGAGCCAGCTCACCCCCAACTCGTGGCGGACCATGGCGGGCTTTGTTGGGTTTGGCCATAAGCTAGGCGTAAAGCCGTCAGTGACGATTTTCCGGTGTTTCTTCACCATATCGCCGGTAAATCACAGTAGCAAGTCGTATTTTTATTTCCGTAGCAGGTTCAACGGCCGCCGTTTCTTCTGTCCGCAAGATTCAACAACCTATGTTACCAATAAAATACCATCAACAACCTGGAAGAAGGACATTTTCTTGGTATGGTCGCCGGAGCCATGGGCTTGCCCCACGGTGTGGGGCAAACCGTCTGAGAGCTCTATTGCAGAGCCTACGCAGCTCACCATGGGTGAGAGGTCTGCGAAGCAAAAGCTGGAAGCGGCTCTGGGTCGCGGCTGGTTAGATATCACCCAATTTTGTCATCTTTATGACCGCAACAACGATGACTCTGCCATGACACCACCACTGCCTTCTCCTCGTGCTAATGCTAGCTCCGCTCAAGGTAAACGCCCAACTACTCAATTTCTCTTTATCGAACACTACTCAATTTCTAAGTTGATTTCAGTAGATGGTTTAACACGCGTTGATCTATCTGTTCTGTGACAGGGACGGATCCTACCGCCAATGCAATGGTGAGCACTGACGAGGCGGAGAAGGGGACAGCGGTTGTGCAGGCCTCAGCAGCGGACTACTCACCCCGGGGTTCGGCGCTGTTGGGGAAGAAAAGGAACCGTGAGGAGGCCCACACAGAGGGTCCATTGCGGCTCGATCTCCGACGTGTATCCCTGCCGGTTTTCTCCGAGCACAACACACCTGACATGAACGCGGCTGATACGTCCATGGCACTGCCGGATCAATCACTGACCCAGGTTTGCTCAATAAATATTAGGAAATGCGTTATGTTTGACCAATGAAATGGGGAATCCTTGGTTTAATAGGTGTATCTCTTCACGTTATTTGTATCTGGAGAAGGCGAAGGCACTGCTGCCTGAGCTGCTTGACGCCGCCAAGAAGGCGGATGCTCTCCGGGAGGAGGAGATGAAGAACATGAAGGCCCAGCTAAGTGAGGCCAATGAGGCGGGAAAGCAGGAGAAGGCTCTGAGGGATGAGCTGAAGAAAACGAAGGCCCAGCTAAGCGAGGCCAATGAGGCAGTGAGGCTGGAAAAAGAGAAAGCCAAGCAGGAGAAGAAGAATGCTGACGCTCTGAGTGAGGAGCTGAAGAAGACGAAGGCCCAGCTAAGCAAGGCCAATGAGGCAGCGAGGCTGGAAAAGTTGAAGGCTGGCGCTCTGAGGGAGGAGCTGAAGAAAAAAGGCGAGGCCAGTGTGGCGCTAAAGGAGGTAGCGAAGGAAATAATGGAGAAGTGCAGCCAGATAACAAATTGCTCGGATGTTTGATAGAGATAACGCTAGTTCACGGTTCTGAATGTGCTCGTGCTGGCGGGCTTAACACCGGCGCAAATGCATCACCAAATAGGTGGAATGCCCCTTTTGCTACTTGTTTGTCGCAGTTGAAAGAAATCACCTTAATATAGTAAGTATTATCAAACTTAGTTGAAGTCGCAAGTCGCAACTATTATTGCTTCTGTCTCTTTGATGGTTGTGTTCTTTGTTTCTTGGCAAATCTTAGCACCTTCATGCATCTTTGCTGATATAATTCTGCTTCACCTCTTCGTAGTGATGATTTATAGTTCTACTTGGCTAATTGCTGATGATTTATAGTTCTACTTGGCTACTTGCTTGATTTAGTGGTTTTATTGCTTCCTGGGTGGGTTCCTGCTTGACATGTCTCGTATACTGCTAATTCACCATAACTAGTTTGGAATTCATGAACAGAGAGACGATTCACAAGTTTAGTGTACCCGTGAACTCCCAACCAAGAGGGTATGACAAATGTTCAATGAGAGAACAATCGAAGGAATGTGCTGAGATGGTAAATTGAATGGAAATGGAATTCGTTTTGCAGGATATAACAAAATTCAGGCATGTTTAATTTGTGTCCATCGGTACAACAAAATTAAGGCGTCCTCAAGTGTGCTCAATCCGTGCCAGTGTTGAAAGAACCTGAAAATCTTACCTGGCCAATAGGCCATTGAGGCAATCTTCAGTATGACTTGTATTTATATTTTTATTTTATTTGTTACTTGCAACAAAAAAGTAGAAGAGGGTTGTACTTGTACTAACAGACAACTAAAAATAAAGGCGTCCAAATGAAACTGTCAATCCATAATGAAAAGAGGGTATAAGCTTTCCTTATTGCCATGTACTTAATCCACTTGAGCTCCTATTTGAAACAAAAGGATTTGCACCGAAATAAACTTGGCTTGTCATTATGAAAAATAATGACATTTTTAGATCTCCAAATTGCCCAAGCTCATAAGATGATAAGCTCAATAAAAAGGGCTTGTTTAATATCTGTTTCAGAAGAGAAATGCATTCTAAATGAATGTCTATCCCAGTAATAAGATGATGAGCTCAAGGTTCTATACTTACCTAATTGTTCAATGATGCCTTATAAACCCTGAGTGTGCTCGTGAAGAAGGTTGGCAATGAGGATAAACTGGATTCGCCAGTTCAAGTTTACTTACATAAGTGATGAAATCCGAGCATGTTTGTGATCGTCTTTCAAATCCTTGTTACTAATGGCATCATAAAGTAGATGGCTTGAGATACTAGGAGGAGTACGACTTTGGAATCTTCTTGGAATATTGATCTCTTCTTGGGATATTGTTTTTTTCTCTCCCCTTAGAGGGTTTTTCCACATTAAAAATTTATATATCCACTGTGTTAATTTCGTTCTTTTTCGTTGAACATGACCGTCTTCTTCTTTTTTTGCGGGCGATATAGCACGCGCTCTTAATTAACTGAATAACTGGACGCTCTTGATGATGTCCCGGAATCGAAAAACTCCTTCATCGCCCTCCACTATCGTTGACTGATTGGAAGATACAAGAAATATGCATGTCAGCATGTGGTCGTCAAATCCAGCACGTGAAATAATTGCCAGACATACGTCTAAACACAGGTATATGCAAATATAGGCGCCACGGCCGGGAATGAGCGCAACACCCGGGCAGCCAGCAATGGAGATGGGCGCATGTATACATATGTAGACGTACCCAGAGGGGAGGCAGCCTGGTTAGCGCTCTGCACGCCGAGCATCGTCGGAGGAACAAACACTAGCAGTGCAAGAACGACGACGATGGCGAGGACGACGGCGATATTGCTGCTCGTGGTGGTGGTGTGCCTGGCCGCCACGGCGGCGCGGGCGTACGACGACGTGGGCGACGTGACCACGTACTGGCAGAAGCGCACGCAGGAGACCGGGTTCAAGCGCGGCGGCCCCCTCCGCGACCTCGTCAACGCGGCGGCTCGCTACCACCAGGAGCTCAACGGCAACAAGTACGGCGGCGGCCGGTATCTCCTGGAGGAGCCGGCTGAAGCCCCCGCCGTCTCTACCGGTAGTGCAGCTTCTCCAACTCCGGTCGACCAGAACACGCTGGCGGACCACGAGATGATTGGCTGATTCAATTCGCTACTACAGTACTACTGTGTACTTGACTGTTGTTGCTAGTTCATTCTATCATTTGTTAACTGCTTCTCTGGGGAACAAAGATCCGTGAAGCTGCTGCGGTAACTAATGTACCACATCACTATATATTCAATTGCTTTTCCCCCATACATGTATGTAACTTGTTGATGTATGTAATACTATGATGTTCACGGATATTCAAAACGGGTGGTGGGTGCAGATGCACCCACTACCCAAAAAACAATTTTCCAAATGTCAAAAAATTCAAAATGATTTTTTTGCATGTAGTCCAACACATTTCAAGTCAGCACAAAAAGTTACGCGGAGAAAAAACTTTTTTTGCAACCTGTGTAAAAAAGACAAATTCGGACATACCAAAATGTATATATACATGTCAGAATTTTGTCTTTTTTGTACAGGTTGCTAACAAAGTTTTTTCACCATGCCAATTTTTGTGCTAACTCATCAAGCTGTAATGTACATTCGGATTTTTTTTCTGGAATTTTTTGACATTCTGAAAAAAAAAATCAAAAAAAAAATTACCTAATGGGTGCATCTAGACCCACTACCCAAATCGCCGCCTCCGTGATGTTCAGCACTATTCTGTCTTCCTTTTCTTGGCCTTTTTTTAACTGACCTTCTCTTGGACTTCACGAGGCAGAAAACGCCTGTGCGTGTGTTTTTGCACTACAGTTTGTTTCTCAGATCATTTCTGGGCTACTCAATCCCTTATGACATCCAAGTAATCCTTAAACGAAAGTAACGTCTCAGACTTTATTTTATGTATCTTCTATCTGGCGTCACAACTTCCATAAAAGCCATGTACTTTATAAAAACATGAGTTCTTGAAGAAAGGTACGGAAAAAATGCTAGACCTTGGGAATGGTTAAAGAAGCAAAAATTTCTATGGAACTTTAGACTTGATCAGCTATGTACAATAGATGACTGTCAGCTAAGTGCAGAGAACTGACTTGTAAGCACTATACAATTACAGGCATCTCATACAGTATAGATTTGTCACGGCTAAATTACACCCTGGTTTGATTGTAAAGTAATAGTTGGCAACCATTGTCGGCTACTGCCACTACACTTGATTTGGCATCAACAGCAACACAGGAAACTCCAACACCTGCTAATTGCAAAAGTTGAGAAGATGAAAATGGTATTTGACAATACTATTAGAACAGGCAGCGTCAATACATAAAACAGACAAGTCATTCAGTTTAGTAAAACAGCACCCCAATAAAATAGCACCAGTTGAGAAATAAGCACAACGACAGTTTCTTTGCACAATGAATTATTTGACAATACTATTGGAAGATAAATTATAAATGTGGAACCAGAAAGGACAGTAGTGAAATATATTTAAGTAGTAATTACAGAAGAATTATTCATCCAAGATAATGAGTGCAATATCATTATCTCACTCGTCTGCTACAAACGGATTAATACTTTATGCTTTCACATCCCAACTGGTAAACTTTTTTATTTTTAGAGATGTCAAACTACAAGCACGGATAAGAAGTGAGCCAAGCTCACTTGTTTGAGGGAGTGTACATACAATCCTTCTACCTTGGTTCATGTTGGCGTAAATTTGTGTTCCAATTTATTTTGCTAGGCCTTCCCTTATAATTTTTCTTGAAAAAACTACTAGCACATGTTTAAGAATATATGGTCACTTACTGTTGAAGCACTTTGTACTGGTAAGTTTTCTGCCAGAAGACAATTCCCACATATACAAGAGACCTTCATATGTTCCAGCAAATCCATAATTACCAGTAGCATCTACAGAAGTAGCCCTGGAAGACAAAATGTGAACCACTGAGACACTGGAGATAATTCATGGTATGCAACTAGGTAACAGTACTCCTGTTGGCCTGCCTTCACCTGTACAAAATCTACGCTAGCAACTCTTCACAGACTTGGTAAAAGTAATACATTGTATGTTATGGAGCACTGAGATTAAATATTAATTGACTCATCAGAAGCGTTTTAGCACCTGGGAGCACATGCTCCAAGTTTTAAAATGGGTCTTAATCGCATTTTGAAATGGCAAAACAATCAGAGCTCGGGCATGCATCTCAACATTCTATGTGTTCACGAATAAAACCGAGATTTGTTATGTCATGTATAAAAAGACAAAATTTGGTGCCAAAAAGGCTTTTCAACTACACATTTTTTGTCTTTTTTACACAGGCCACAAGAAATGTCGTCTTTTTGCAGAACTTGGCATGCACACATAGAATGTCGAGATGCACGCGCCAAATATTTGCTCGGAATTTTCTGGCATTTAAAAAATGTCATTTCCGGTGGCAGGAGCATATGCTCCCATGTGCCAAAGTGGATTTCCACAAGATATTCATCTCCATTGCTGTTTAACCATCTTTCTTGATGAGCGGCTTTAAGCTTACAGATAAGTTAATTACTCCGTCAACTAGTTTCCTCATGGTACTAAGTCAGTTACAAGAATCACCTGCTGTCCCCGTTAAGCAATAGCATGGAGTTCCATTTTCAGCTCAATTGTGTTAGAACTTAGAAGTAGTCAACCAATTGTGTTGTTCACCACAATATAGAGATGTGTGCAGGAAATCCTTGTGTTTAGGTAAAACTGGGGGAGTTGCATTAAATTCCCATGTCCTCTGGTGCCGGAGATGAAAGACTGATATGGCATCTGAGTCTACCAAGTAGACGACATTCCTTTGTAAATAGGGGATGCTGCGTGGATCCAGGGCAGGGATTTAAAACCAACAAAAATAGCTAAACCCCGTTCCTGGCTGACTTTTAGTCAGAGGATCGATTATGGCCCAAATGTCACCCATTGGATCCTGTTTATGATGAAATTGATGTGGTGTATGCACATTTTTTCTCGGACAGATGAGACAAGGCTCCACCGCTCCAAAAAGAGAGAGATACTGATGTATACAAAATGACCTCTTTATTGTTCGAGTGGCTGCTCGTAGATGGGCAACATGACATCTATAATGTATGCTAATGGATAATTTGGTCCCTTAGGATCTAATCCTAGTTTTCCTGACTAACAAGATCCTGTCGCTTAGTCGAGTGCCCCTAACTAATCCATGGAACAATAAATGTATCATTACTCCTTAAACATGAACCAAAGATTAAATCTTGAAATGTGAAATTCATACTTTTGAAGAAAAAAAAAGATCGCCTATGAAAATTTCCTCTGGAAATATCGCATGTGTGAAGTTGTGACAAAAGGTCACCCTGGGCAACGATGCTGAAATTGTATGATTATTATCATTAGATATATGGATTTTGCCAGTATTTATTTAATGCATTTTTATGTGATTTTTTCAATGTGGCACACCACAACCCTGGATACGGATCAATATCCATGCTTGGATACCCTAGGGACTGCAATAGAAGGGAACCCATCCCATCGAACACAAGATGGCAGTTATTCATGTTAGAGTTATATTATGTGTCCATGTATACCTGTATAGTTTCCCCGTTGTATGAGGGGTTTCCTGCATATTTGTCACCTGTACATGTACTATATATTGTGGCCTTTGACCCCTGGAAATACAAGTTGCGTATTTCCCTAACATGGTATCAGAGCTAGGTTCAATTTTTTTAGCACGCGCAACTCGTGCTGCCGCCGCCGCTGCTCTTCCGTAGCTCCTCCGTCCTCTGTCCGGCTGTCTGGCCGTTGCCGCTGTTCTGCGTCCGGCCGTCTTCGTCATCCTCTGTCTGGCCGCTGTCGCTGTCCTACGTCCGGCCGTCCCCGTCGTCTATCCAGCTGCTGCTGCCGCCGTCTCTCCGGCCGACCGCCGCCGCCCGTCAGGTCGTCCTCCAGGCCGCCGCTCCGGTCTCCCGAAGAAGGCTCTCGATTCCCGTCGGGATCGTTGAAGACAGCTAGTTGATCTCATCGGTCTTGCTTGGCTCGATCTGTGACTGGCTCTATCTAGGATCGGCTCGGCTTGCAGCTCTCCAGATCGATCGATCGATTCCAGATCGATTGAGTTGACCAGATCGCTACAGTACCAGTTCGCTACAGTACATATCGCTACAGTACCAGATCGCTACGGTAAAAAAAAAATCTGGTACAATGTCTTCGTCATCAGGCTATGTCTCCATCCCTCGCTGCCCGGTGATTTTTGATGGTGCTAACTACACCGAGTTTGCTGGCTTCATGCGCATTCACATGCGTGGTCTTCGTCTATGGGGTGTTCTTACTGGCGAGGTCCCTGTCCGCCGCGCCCGGTTCTGCCTGTGGTTCCTACCAGCCGACGCCCCTGGTTCTTGCTGCTACTGCTTCTCAGGCTGATAAGGATGCAGCCAAGGTTACTGATGCTGCTGCGGTTCGCGCTTATGAGCAGAAGGTCGAGGAGTACGACGCTTCCCTTACTGCTTACCGTGATTTTGGTTGCCTACACTCAGTGGATTGATGAGGATGCTCGTGCTGCGGCTGTTCTTTCTTCCAGTGTTCTTCCTCAGTTTGCCTCTGAGTTTATGGGGCTCGGTACTGTCTCTGAGATGTGGACCCACCTTCGCCAGCGCTACCAGCCATCTGGCGATGCTCTCTACCTGTCAGTGGTCCGTCAGGAGCATGCACTTCAGCAGGGCGACTCCACTATTGATGAGTTCTACACGCAGAGTTCTGCTATCTGGCGTCAGCTTGACTCTCTCCGTACTGCGGTTTGTGGTACCTGCCCGTGTTGCCAGATTGTGCGGTCTGACTTGGAGTTCCAGCGCGTCTATGAGTTCTTATCTCGGCTCCGCCAGGAGTTTGAGCCCCGCCGTGCTCAGTTGCTTGCTCGTGGCCGTGTCCCTATTTCGGCTGTTCTTTCTGAGCTTCGTGCTGAGGAGACTCGCCTCCGTGGTGCTGGTCTGCTTGCGGTTCCCTCAGTGTTTGTTGCTCGACCTCCTGCTACGCCGTCTACAGCACCAGTGCTTCCTCGTCCCAGTGCTCCGCCGCTTCTACCCACTCCTTCTGGTGGCGATGGTCGTTCTCGTGTTCTTCCTCATTGCGGCTATTGTGACAAGGATGGTCATGCTGAGTCTGATTGCTGGAAGAAGCAGCGCAAGGAGCGCAAGGAGCGTACTTCTTCTACTCGGCCGCGTGCTCCTTCTTCGACACGCCCCGATTCCTCCTTCACTGAGCAGGATATTATGAGGCTTAAGCGTCTGCTTGATGCTTCAGGTTCTTCGACAGGTACTGCAGGCTCTGTGACTGATGCTTCCAGCTCTGCGCGACCACCATCTACACAGTCAGGTACATCTCGTTGGGTTCTGGATTCTGGAGCTTCCTTTCATATGTCTTCTGATTCTTCCGCTTTATCCTCTCTTCGCTCACTAGATTCTCCTATTAATGTTCTCACTGCCGATGGTACTCCTCTTTCGGTTGCTGGTCGTGGTAATCTTACCACTCCTACTTTCTCTGTCCCTGACGTTTCTCATGTTCCTCGTCTTACCATGAATCTTTTTTCTGCTGCCCAGCTTACTGATTCTGGTTGTCGCGTCATTCTTGATGTTGATTCTTGTTCCGTTCAGGATCGCCGCACGCGTGCTCTGGTTGGGGCTGGCCCTCGGCTCCGTGATTCTCCGGGGCTCTGGGAGGTCGACTGGCTTCGTGTTCCTTCCGCTGCCACCACTACAGCCAGTTCTTCTGCTTTCGTCGCTTCTGCTACCGGCTCCTTCCAGCAGTGGCATCATCGACTTGGTCATCTTTGTGGCTCACGTCTATCGTCGTTAGTTCGTCGAGGTCTTCTGGGGTCTGTCTCAGGAGATGTCTCTTTACAGTGTCAGGGTTGTCGTCTTGGCAAACAGATTCAGTTGCCTTATCCTACTAGTGAGTCAGTGTCTAAGCGTCCTTTTGATTTAGTTCATTCCGATGTGTGGGGTCCGGCTCCCTTTGCTTCGCAAGGGGGCCATCGCTACTATATTATATTTATCGATGATTTCTCTCGCTACACTTGGCTTTATTTTATGTCTTCTCGCAGTGAGGTTCTCTCTATATATAAGCGTTTCGCTGCCATGGTTCACACTCAGTTCTCTACGCCTATTCGTGTGTTTCGTGCTGACTCTGCTGGCGAGTACATTTCTAAGATGTTGCGAGGTTTTCTTGTAGAGCAGGGCACTCTTGCTCAGTTCTCTTGTCCTGGTGCTCATGCCCAGAACGGCGTTGCTGAGCGCAAGCATCGCCACCTTCTTGAGACGGCTCGTGCGATGATGATTGCGCCTCTCTTCCGCCTCACTTTTGGGCTGAGGCTGTTTCCACTTCCACCTATCTCATCAATATTCAGCCTTCTGCTGCTCTGCAGGGTGGTATTCCTCTTGAGCGTCTTTCGGATCGTTCTCCTGATTATTCGGCGCTTAGATTGTTTGGTTGCGTTTGTTATGTTCTTCTAGCTCCCCGTGAACGCACCAAATTAACCGCTCAGTCTATTGAGTGTGTTTTTCTTGGATACAGTGATGAGCATAAGGGTTATCGGTGTTGGGATCCTGTTGCTCGTCGGATGCGGATTTCTCGGGATGTGACCTTTGATGAGTCTCGTCCTTTCTACCCGCGTCCATCCTCCTCGACATTTTCGGTAGAGGACATCTCGTTTCTCACCTTTCCCGATACACCTCCCTCAGTGCCTCGTATTCCTACTCCTCTTCGACCCACTGTTGATTCGACTCCATCCTCTCCTACATCACCGGCGTCTTCTTCTCCCTTGGCGCATGACTCTCCTCCTCCATCACCGCCGCCTTCCACGTCTCCACCTCCGGTGATTCCTTCTCGTCCCTCTTTTCAGTTCCATTACACCCGTCGTCCACGTGTTGTGGATGAGTCCACTGATGCACCGTCTACTTCTGGTGTGTCTTCTTCCTCTTCTCAGCCGACCTATGGTCTTCGGGCTCGGCCTTGTCCTCCCCCTGACCGCTATGGTTTTTCGGCTGTTGTTGAGCCGACCTCTTATCGTGATGCTGTTGTTCATCCTGAATGGCAACTTGCGATGGCAGAGGAGATTGCTGCCCTTGAGCGCACTGGCACATGGGATCTGGTTTCTCTTCCTCCCCGTGTTCGTCCCATCACATGCAAGTGGGTCTATAAGATTAAGACTCGTTCTGATGGATCTCTTGAGCGTTATAAAGCTCGTCTTGTGGCTCGGGGTTTTCAGCAGGAGCATGGTCGCGATTATGATGAGACATTTGCTCCTGTGGCCCATATGACCACTGTTCGCACACTTCTCGCTGTGGCCTCTGTTCGACACTGGTCTGTGTCTCAGCTTGATGTTAAGAATGCCTTTCTTAATGGTGAGCTGCGTGAGGAGGTTTATATGCAGCCCCCACCTGGGTATTCTGTTCCTGATGGCATGGTTTGTCGTCTTCGTCGTTCTCTCTATGGCCTTAAGCAAGCCCCACGCGCCTGGTTTGAGCGCTTCGCCTCTGTGGTGACTGCAGCTGGTTTTTCTCCTAGTGCTCATGATCCAGCGTTGTTTGTTCACCTGTCTGCTCGTGGTCGGACTCTTCTTCTTCTATATGTTGATGATATGATCATCACTGGTGATGATCCCGAGTATATTGCCTTTGTCAAGGCACGTCTTAGTGAGCAGTTTCTTATGTCTGATCTTGGTCCTCTTCGTTATTTTCTTGGGATTGAGGTTTCTTCTACCTCTGATGGTTTCTTTATCTCTCAAGAAAAGTATATCCAGGATCTACTTGCTCGTGCTGCTCTTAGTGATGAGCATATTGTTGAGACTCCTATGGAGCTCAATGTTCACCTTCGC
Source organism: Poa pratensis (assembly GCA_947311845.1). Taxonomy (NCBI): domain Eukaryota; kingdom Viridiplantae; phylum Streptophyta; class Magnoliopsida; order Poales; family Poaceae; genus Poa; species Poa pratensis. The sequence continues at coordinate 34,197,219 of CAMZMU010000096.1, read as the reverse complement.
GCTTCTGATGGTGATCCCTTATCTGATCCGACGCGTTATCGTCATCTTGTTGGGAGTCTTGTCTATCTTGCTGTCACTCGTCCGGATATCTCCTATCCTGTCCATATTCTGAGTCAGTTTGTTTCTGCTCCCACTTCTGTTCACTATAGTCACCTTCTTCGTGTTCTACGATATCTTCGTGGCACGATGTCACACCGTCTCTTCTTTCCCCGTTCCAGCTCGTTACAGCTCCAGGCCTATTCGGATGCTACGTGGGCTAGTGATCCTTCGGATCGCCGTTCACTTTCTGCTTACTGTGTTTTTCTTGGTGGTTCTCTCATTGCCTGGAAGACGAAGAAACAGACTGCAGTGTCACGTTCGAGTGCGGAGGCAGAGTTGCGGGCTATGGCTCTTTTGACGGCTGAGGTGACTTGGTTACGATGGTTATTAGAGGATTTTGGTGTTCCTGTTACAACACCTACTACCCTCTTGTCGGACAGCTATCAGTATTGCGCGTGATCCGGTGAAGCACGAGCTTACCAAGCATATTGGTGTTGATGCTTCTTTTGTACGCGCTAGTGTGCAGGATCAGGTTATTGCTCTTCAGTATGTGCCTTCCGAGTTGCAGTTGGCGGATTTCTTCACGAAGGCCCAGACTAGAGCGCATCATGGATTTTATCTCTCCAAACTCAGTGTTGTGAATCCACCATGAGTTTGAGGGGGGGTGTTAGAGTTATATTATGTGTCCATGTATACCTGTATAGTTTCCCCGTTGTATGAGGGGTTTCCTGCATATTTGTCACCTGTACATGTACTATATATTGTGGCCTTTGGCCCCTGGAAATACAAGTTGCGTATTTCCCTAACAATTCAAACCTGTTGACATGACTCAGTGCAACAATCAAATGGGAACATTATATAAATGAACATCGAGAAGTGAAGATACCTTGGATAACAAACATTTCCCATAAAAACTTCCTTGTTTGCCAACAGAGCTAGCCTCCATCGAGCATTGTGTTCTTTTGCTCGAAGGTCGTGTTGATACTCGGCTACTGAAGCTGAAGACACCATAATCCAAACAGCGATATCGTTTCCTAATAAAATCTGGATGGAATCCTTGTCATCTTTTCCAGACATGTCACTCACTGTGATCTCTCTTAACCTTCTCTCTATGTCATCGACTGAAGCATCAAAGACATCCTCCTGTAAATTACAGAGGCCTAAAGGGAGAATCTGGAACAAGATATTCCCTGGAGCTGCAAAAGTTGACAGAAGTGTTCGCTTGGAGATGTCCCTAAGGAAATTATTGACTTCAAATCAGATGCTTACTTGAGAGTACACATAAAAATTAGTGGACCAGCAAAACAACCATGATTAAAGAAAATCAAAAGTCATACAGGAATACCGCATACAAGAATACATTGATAATGAGCATCGATTTGCCAGTAGTTCTTTTCTTCACACAGAGAAAGTAGAGCTGACAAAAGAACCCCACAGTATGCTTATGCGATAGAACTGGATTCTTCATCAACTTTAACAGGGTTCTATTGCTGACAATAGGGTTGTGTGTGCACGTGTTAGAGCTACTCTCATGGCCCATGTATATGAAGTATGTGTATCAGTATATCAACAATTGGAACAGAGAAAGTGATTCGAGAAATTGCCCAGATTAACCAAAAGATTTTATGGCAGTCTTTCCATAATATTATTTTTCAAAACATCATTTGTCACTTCTAGATGAGCCTCTGCACTGAGTGAATTCGTCAAACTTCGAATCACATATTGGTTTTGATTCACCTTATCAGGGAAAAGTCTTTCATAGTTCTGACCTACTCCCTGCTCGGCTGCTCCTAGTTTAAGTCTGTCCTAATCTACTTCTATAACTAGTTGCTAGTTCTACCGTTACTGAATTCCCCAATACCCCATTTGTCTTTTGGATTTCGGCAAGTCAAAGAGCTTTAGTGCCAATTGAACTCTTGAATTTCTGAGGCCTTCTAATAAGACACTACATGATGATCTTCAGTAATTTATGCAACAGGATACTCCACTGATGATTTCTTTAATTTAGGTAAGATGTAATATTCTATTAGAGTCATCGCTGTGAACCTTGAATTTCACCCTCACATGGCAATTTGTTTTTTAGTGTCTCGCGAAGAAGATACTGAATAAGGCTTATGCAAGAAAAGTCACACCGCAGTATCCAAACCACAATGCAACAAAATAAAGATAACGATGTCAAGAGGGTAGAATCCTAATTTACCACAAACAAAAGCAGCCTGCACCATCATGACCAATAATGAGAGAGCTGCTTTTTGGAATTTTTCTGAGCTCCAGTATTGAAGGACCCACATTACCCAAACTAGAGATGACATATTCCTCAGAAATCGCACTGCAAATAACACACAGAATACTGAGATTAAATGGCGTCCATCCAAGAGTTAGTACAGGAAATCTAAGTCTAGTACATCACAAGTCTGACAGGACATCATGTGAGTGCAATGTATCACTTAGTCATAGTTAATGCATTGCAATAATACTAAAAGTATCATAAGTATGGAGAATCAGGTGGGGACTCTCACGCCCCCCAGTGATTCCTAATATAAAGTACGGAGAATACTTTGGAAGTATGAAAAAGTTTAGGTAATGAAACACGTATTCGTCTACAGGACTAGGCCATCCACAGGGCAGAAATGAATACACCAAAGCTAATAAAGCAATGTCTTAATTCCTGTTTCAGAAATACCTAGTTCTGTAAGTTGTCAAACAGCAAATAACCGTTTTTTATTCTGGTTTGCATATTGGACCTATAAACTGGGGGGGGTGTTTTGTTATCCTTCTGGCAGTGGAACTGGAACCGGGCTCCCAAGAGGAGGCAGATGAACTAATGTTAATAAAGCAATGGAATATACACAGAGATGTTTTCTCTCCAAGTAAGGAATCTTAGATATATTAGGGTGTGACATATTGATGATTAGAGTTATCTTTCACGTACAGAAAAATTACAAACAGCAGTGCGTAGCCACAACTCTAATTGTGTGCTGAGATATTATATACATATATAGTAGGACTCCTATGAACGGAATTGTAGTTGTTACTGAATATTAATGTTTTCTTATACATGCTAAATTTACAATATTTGTATGTGGGTCCACCGAATAAGTTGTGTAGTTTTCACTGTTTTATGAATGTTCAAATATGCATCTTTCTTTTATTATGAGTGTAAGATGCCCATCTCAGAGTGAGTGTGATGCCTTCGACTTCCATTGTTTTAATCATATAATACTCCATACAAAATAGGTTGCTACACGCCGAAATGCAAAGGGATAATTACGCTTCCAAGTTCCAACAATATAACCAATAACATGGCGACGTGAGTAACAGTGTAACACTGGAATCGTCTCATACCATGCTGGCAGTAACATGGCGACATGAGTAACAGTGTAGAAGGAAACTTTTAGTGGTAATAATACAGCAATATACCTCCATCCAGTGACCATCATCCATATATGCAAGTTTCTGCTGTCTTCAGCTGCTACAACATAATTTGGTTCACATGTTAAAAAGCAAGACACTGTCCCATAAGGCATCAATTTTGTCAACAGTGAAATGTAGCCAAAGTTAACAGATACAATCTTCAGAGAATTGTCGTCACACTGATCCAATTTGCACATGGAGCAGGAGCAATCAATGCTTTGCATCCTGTCAATAAGTTACGTGATTAGCATCAATACAAGGGGTACATCAAACATGTACTGCATGGCAATAAGGGATAAGATACAACCTGCAACAAGGTATTCTTATACTGCTAAGGAGGACCAGAAACTGACCATCAGGTGTAAACTGTATCCCGGATTGTCCAAATGTAGACTGAAACCAAAAAAATAAGTATCAAACAAACGAATTATTGCGCTTTAACTGAAAAAGGTTGTATACATAGAGCTCTTACATTCCTTGTAGAAGCCTGCTCCAATGAGGGAAGTAGAAGGGAAGTGTAGCCAGCAAAATAAGGTGGTTCTTCATGGTGATCCTTAGGAATGATGTTGTACACATAGAGGAATCTCTCACAGCTCTCAGACAAACCACAAGTACATAAACGTGTAAGCTGCTATTGTTTTTAGTGTTTAGCATGACTGACAAGACAGGCATTGGGTGCAGGTAGCAGCCAATAAGCTCTAAACTGTGATCTGATCCTTTTGTTGTTGTTTCTGACTGTTTGGATAGTAGGCCGTTTACATGATTAACGTTAGAAAGTACGTGATCAGCGTGGTGGTCTAAAACACGGTGTCCATTGCTTAAGTTCTTGTGACCTGACCCATCCGTAGATATTGGTGAGCTATTACTGATACCTTCTTTTGTGTCCTTCAACTGCTGTTGGGCTTGTGTTGGTTTAACATCGTTGTTGCCATGATTGCAGTGTGCAGGGTAGGAACTATCATCCGTGCCGAACTCTTCCTCTAGGCAAGCAAGGAGCGAATCAGATAAAATATACTGACCTTTCTCGTGATCATATACCACATCATGTATGTCTTTACTGTTGTGTACCTCAACATGAGACTCCGAAAATTCAGCATGATTTTCCATTCTGCTCTGTAGCAACTTTGAGTCCTCATTAAGTTCCATAGAGCATGCATCATCAGACTCATGATGGTGAGCACCCATATGTTTGGATGTGTTGTCACCGATATGTCCATCATCCTTGAAACTATCTTGTACAACAGCTTTCATTTCATCTGGTTTAGTGATTTGTTCACAACTGGCACTGCTGCCTTTAACCGCTCCGCACAGAGCCTTCCCACTGACATGTGTTTGAGAACCATTCATATTCCCTTCACCAATACTTGTAGGCAAAGTTGCACCTGTTGAAGGAAAGAGACTGTTCATAAGGACCATACAATTCTTACACATTGGGACAAAATTATTGGTCAGATGTTGTGAAACTCTTAAGTATCATTTCAGCAAGCTGTTTGACCAAAGAAAATTTGGCTTTTCCAAAAAGAGAGGAACATTTATTGATTATGATGAATCAATTTCTACAAAGTGTATATTTCTTTTTTCTAGAATGGAACGTATATTTTCCATAGGATAAACAATAGTTACCTTGGCCCCCATCAGCAGAGGGATTTTGAGCTGAAGCACTTCTCTCTGCAACTTCATGCTCTTCTTTCTTTTTTGCTTAATCTTTCTTCTTTTGTAAGTTTTTGTCAGAAGGGGTATCGCTTGGGGAAGCAAAAATGCCATCATAGATCTAGCTACCTCTTTCTCAGCTAAATCCAGATCAGACTTTTCAGAGCCTAAATAGGAACTGGAAGATATTCCATCTTCTTGAGATGAACTTGGGGCATAATCTCCCAAATTATCATTAACCAGAGTGCATTTTGAATCAAGGGGTATTTTTTCCAGCAATGGAGGCATAGATCTTGAAGTAGAAGAATCCCACAACTGCGCATTATTTCCAAGACCTCCCTTGAACATTGAAAAAAAAAATCACTATCAAGCACTGGCCTTTCAACTATAATCTAGTGTCACAATTCAAAGTTGCTAAAAAATGCACAAATAGGCATCACATATCTGACTAGCAGCTAAAACATGACAGCAGTTTCAGAGCGTGATAACCAACATTATATCCATAACATCCTGCTGGTGTACAAATTAATTTTTAATTGCAATTTAAGACATATTTTTACATAGCCATAGGATTATAGCAAAGAAATATGTGTAAGCAATATGAGTCTAAGGATAAAAGTATAACAGCTATGATGCAAAAGATATGCCCTTAATTGTTTTAACAAGGAACATGCCACAAAGATATTCAGGGCACGAAGCTTTGTGAGTTGTGACTATTTCAGAGAATCAAATGAAAAGGCATATGTTTTTCTAGAATGCAGTCCTGATTTGTGAAGCTATAAAGAATTACCTCAAAGTGAGTAGAGCTAACTGTTTAATATTATACTCATGAAATAGAAAAATTCAGAGGGCAGAAGATTGAAACAAATTATATGGCAGCAGTGTTCTATTTCTCCTCTTGGTCCATCCAGCTGGGACAAGTGATGCAAATTTCAATATATTTTTTCTGTGGGATGCATATCAAATATCCGATGGTGGATCACATCACGTGCAAATGGCAATCTTTATTGCACAATACAGTGTAATTTCATCCATGGCAAGCTGTGATATGGTTCATTTTTTCAATCAAAATAATCAAAGACTAAGTATACTGCAGGTGAAAAAATCCAAACTCAACATACCTTGTTTGAACTTTGATGGTCAGATTTATCCAACTCGTCATTGCAATTATCAACTGAAGTCAACATTTCTGGTAGTGGGTGCTCTTAGCAATAGCTTTCTCCTGGCTCTTAGCAGTTCTGTCTGTCTTGTCCAGGCTAACATGCTGCTCTTCATAATTATCAGAAACATCAGTTGCAACCTTGCCAGTTGACTGTGAAGCGGCACCAGAAATGTTTGGAGAAGACATGTCTATTCCAAATCCAGTCGAATCTACTAGAAGCTGACGAAGCAGTCTCTGAACAGATGCATTTTTAAACCCAAAAAGCTGCATAAGAGACAATAGAAACATTTATAATCTTGCAATGGTAAAAAGTGCTGACGGCATGCAATCATGGTCGGTTGAAAACGTTACTGAAGAATCAAGATAGCAACGTGTACTTTAGAATTATTCAGTACAGGTTGCTGACTACTGTTGGAGCAACTATTTGGATTTAAGTTTTATAATTGGTGGACAGGTCATTGTAGTACTCAATTTGTAGCACCAAGGACTTTGTCTATCTACATTGTTCTCTTCATTTTCTTCTTGTGTTCCATTAACCCAAAACAATGATCATATACCAGAGAAATGACATAACTCCAATTTCGTGAATCAAGAAAAAGGTTCCACTCATATTTACAGAAGTAGCTTCTGATGTGAATGATGGCAATCATCTTAATTGTTAATCGTGCATGTATGGTTTTACAGAAACTACACAGGGAGTGAGGCAATGCCTCAGCCATGAGATTCCTGGTAAAAACAGACTACAAAGAGCATTTTCAGTGCATTGTGCAGTATCAGGTAACTAAATAAATAGATATGAATTTGGAGCATGCCTCGACACCATCAATCTTCTGAGGGAAGCTCCCCTCCCTCTGGAAGTCCCTGACTTTAGCCCCCATCTTCTTGTGTAAGTTCTTCCAAGCTATATCCGGGGTCTGTCCGTTCCGGAATCTCCTTTGGTGGATGTGACCTGCTCATCAGTTTTTGTTCCATAAACAGTGGGTCAGCAGCAAGTAGTAGTCAGTAGTAGAGAAGATTGTGTTGATGTGGACCTGGAATAGGGGCCCTCTGGTCCTTCTTGGATTTCCATGGCGTACGATATCCCAGAGAAATGGCGCACGGCATGATAGCCCACAGGGTACGGGTACCTGTCTTTACCCTTGGATGAGCAAACAAGGAAAAGTACAAGCATTAGTGAGTAGAAACAGATAGAATTCGACTAACAAGCCCTGAACTCTGACGATGAGAACACACATGCTAGTTCAGAACTATCAGTATTCAGTCGATACAGCTCAGATAGATGCAACAAGATACTGCTAGCGCATATCCGGCACACAATAGTGACGCTGCGATAATCGACGAGCAAAGGTGAAGGCGATGCCCAATTTGGAACAGGATGCAAACCCTAGAGAGAGAGAGGGAGAGAGGAAGTGCAAACCCTAGAGCAGCTCCAGTACTTGCGCTCCCATCGGGCGCCGCCGCGGTAGAGAGCCCCCGCGGACACCATCTCGATGAAGCGGTCCCCCTCCGCCTCGTCCGCCGCCATCTCCACTCTTCCTCTCTCCCGCCGCGAAAAATGGGAGAGAGGAAGAGAGCGCGGTGTGGTTGGTTTTGGTGGGGAATTTCGGCTGCGCGCGAGGCAAAAATAAATGGCGGGGGACCAAAAAAACAAACGACTCCGCTGGGGATCGAACCCAGAATCTCTGGTTTCGTAGACCAGCGCCTTATCCATTGGGCCACGGAGTCGCTGTTTTTTCTTTTCATCATAGAAGATAAAGATATTTAGCATGTTTAGATTTTACAAAACTGGCCAGTCAGATCAACAATTGTACACGCGTACAAAATATGTCCAAAAGAGATTTTATAGGGAATAAAAAATAAAATTATTTTTGTATGTTTGACCGATGCATCGCTCGGGTGGGTCGGATTTGATTGGTATGTTGTGCCATACAGGGTGCTTCAGCTTGTTGGCATTTGGCGAGGAACTGACCATCGTCTTGTGCTTTCAAAGAAATAGAGTAGTGAAGAGGGAGAGCAAATTGAAACCTAATTTGTCATGTTCACCGTGGAGAAAATTAAGCTTCATGCGTGTGTGTGAGGCATTCATTTGACATTAGACAGCCACACGCCTCACTTATCATGGAAAAGTCAACTTTTGTTGATTTGAATAAAAAAGGCGTTGGGAATATGTGACGCCTCAAAAACATCCAAATAATCAATTTTAGTTAGGAGATGACTCGATAGCTTTATTTTGTAAGTGTACGAGAGGTATGAGTGTATTGGAGGTGAAGTTCACGAGTGTTGGACCTAGCTAACTTGTAGGATGTCACTGTTTATATATTATTTTCATAATTTTGCTACCATCCATATGTCTATGTTTAATATTCCTTCGGAAACAATGTAGTATTTCAAAATAAAGATAGAAATAGAAGAATGATCATACAAAGCACGTGGGGATGTCGTAGATGATCTCATCATTCAAAGGAAGAGCGAAATGAAGCAGAAAATGAAGTTACAAATATTTACAAGAGAATGTCTGGTTGCTTATGTACGAGGGAAAAGGTGTTCACGGTGGAGAATAGGAATTCGTTTGGGATTAAAAATGGTTCCTACCTTCGCATTTCAAAGATATGTCAACTTTTGTTGATTTGAAGAAACAAGAGTTGGGGAGATTGTCATGCCTCCAAGCCATCTTATCTTAATAACCAAAGTTGATATGCGAACTAGTGGCTCATTCGATAGCTTTGCTTTGTAAGAGTGTAAAAGCTATGACTGTTAGTCTCCTTCTAGTGATGGTTTGTTACGACATGATCTTGCTAGTTTACTTATTCTTCCATCAGACGCCTATTTATAATCTGAAAATTTCAAAATTAATTATAGGTAGTTCTAATATTTTGCATATCTCTTACGATTGCTCGAAATCCAATACAAAAAAGAAATTACAAACCATCAAATACAACGTTTGCTTCAAACATAGGAAAGCTTACGAATTCTAACACATGCTTTCATACGTAGTACAGTACAACTCTGATTTTATGAAACATTTTAAGAGTTTGGCCCGATGTTGTTTGTAAAGAATAATTCATTACACTACGGATCATGGATATGCCAAAATCTTGATAATCATCCAAGGAATATCCAAACTCCGATCGAGAGGGTTGCACGAAGGGAGCGGTGCGTAGCCCTCGCGGAGTTCCTTCACGTGAAGAGACGGCATCGAGAGGGTCGTGCGTCGAGATCCGGTGGAGCATGTGCGGAAGACGTGTGTTGCTGGTGGATGCCCTCGGTGGCCAAGGCGCCGTAGCAGCTGCGTGGGCTCGATCTGGTCCACCTTGGGCCAGATCTAGGTCATGAGGGGCCTCTGCCGTCCCATGTGGGGCTTGCCCTGCTCGCGGCGTAAGCCATTGCGACTGTTGCTGCTTGAGCATCCATTGCTCGCAGCAGCGGCCCAATACAGTTGTTGGTGTCCGGCGCTCGGGGGGTGGAGCCGAGCAGGTTGGTCAGACGACGTCGGCTGGGTGTTGCAGCTGCGATGAGGGGTTGTGTGCTTGCCGAGTGTGGGGTGCGGCATTCAGAAAAAGTCTTCGACTTGTGTCGGTGCCGGTGACGTCGCCTTCGAGCATCATGTCGTCGTGAAGCGCCGACATTTCCCCACACTCCTGGTGTTGTCTCTAGGTAAATACCTCGATTCAGTGTACCGGATTGGCGATAGCGCTGTCCTCGACATCACTCCTTTGTTGAAAGCATCGCTTCGGAGACAATACCCGTGCTACTCAATCTTCAGTGTTGAGCTGGGAAATGCGCCTCTAGGACGCAATGTACCGCCAGGGCAGTGCCTCCAAGATTGTTATTTCTTTTCTTTTTTGAGGAAGGGATCCGATTCATATATTCAGAGTGTTCAGAACAAATTACAAGAAGGTCCAACAAAGAAAAAGAAAATACAAAAGGACCCCAAAACTTGCACAAAACACCCTGTGCACCAAAAAGGAAACGCAATCAGACCCCTCGCCGGCTCCCAAGATCCTAGCCGGCGCCGCCGTCGCCGTACCACCTTCCTCCGGGGAGAGAGCACTACCACAAGAAGTAGAGGGCCGCAAGAGTCGTCCGCCGCCACGCGACGAAGCCTAAGCTCACTGAACGAACACGGCCGCAGTGCGCACTTCCCAGTTCCACTGAACCTCCAGCCGACGGAGCACCGCCCAGGCCAGCCACCACAACCACCTCAGCACCTCCCGACGCAGCTCTCCTCGCCACCAAGGGCGGCCAGAGCTCGAACGTCGATGAAGAGGACCACCCGCACCACCTGCACCAAAACGGACACGGCAACCACACCGAGCTCCTCCCCTCGCCGCCACGGCCGGCCAGAGGAGCACGGACAGAGGACCGCGCCCGACAGAAACTCCACAGCCTCCCCGGCGAAGAGCCGGAACGGGAAGAGGGGGAGGACATAACCCTACCTGGCGCCGCCGCCACCGCCAACGGAAACGCCACTGGGTACACACACCTAGACCTAGGTCCTATCTACTCGCACGACGGAGCCGAGGCTCCCCCCCACCTCGTGGCGCCGAAGCGGCGACCGGAGGCGGAGGGGAGCAGCAAATCCGCCGGCGAAGCCTTCGGAGGTCGCGGTCGCCTGTGTTTCGCCGCTCCCGAACAGTAACCCTATCCAAAGGAAAATGTGTATTTCGATCGTCAAGATTGTTATTTCTTTAAGACGGGTCAAAGTCTTGCCCTCCGCTAACTTGCCTATCTCTTATGGGCGCTAGAGAGTGTTGGGTATGTTGGTTAGGGTAGTCGAGATGTTGTGGTCGTTCTCCGGTGGTGGCCGGTGTTGGTAGAGACGTGGCTTTGATGCTCTTGTTCAGCAGCAGGGCGTGCCCTTTTGTTGTGATTGCAGCGTGTGGTAGCAGTGAGGCGTTGTAGGCTTGTAGCATTTATTTATGGTGTTTTCCTTTTTTTTCAAGTTTAATAAAAAAAGTGCAGATCTCCTGTGGGTTTTAGAAGAAAAAAAACTGGTCAAATGTCAAAACTGATTAGGAAAAAAAATTGTAAGATTTTGCCTGGATCATCAATCTATCATATTATGAAATGTTTGACATGTATGAGCAAACCGTCGTTTTTTTTAAGCCATTTTTCTTGTTTGTGAGTCGAAGTTCGTGACCACGATTTTACACTATTGTGGGACACGCTGTGCTGCGCACTACCATGAACGTGAATTTGATGATCAATTTGTACTCACTAAAATGAATCAACAACTCAATCCAAGTGAAGGTACTAGTTGCAAAGAAAAAGAAAAAAAACTATTTTCACTTGGTCACAGATATGGAGGACTTCTCCTCCTTGTTGTTGGCGGTAGTCGCCTGCGGCGATCTGTACTTGTAGATGCTGGCGAAGTAGAGAAAGACGGCGAGGTTGACGGTGCTGAGCACGGCCAGCAGCCAGTACAAATAATCAAACCTGCCGACGTTGATGTTCTGCGCTAGCCACGACGGCCTCCCCTCCACGACGTTCCCCGTGGCCGCGTCGACGGCGTTGTTGATCGCCGTCGCCACAAAGCACCCGAGGCCGCCGGCGACGGCGGCGTAGGCGGATCCCACGCTGCGCATGGCGTCTGGCGCCTCCTGGTAGAGGAACTCGATGAGGCCGACGAGGCAGAACACCTCGGCGATGCCGATGAGGCAGTACTGGATCAGCAGCCAGTAGGCGCTCAGCCCCGGCATCGGCGTCAGGAACAGCCCCAGGTACCCGTGCTCCACCGCGTAGCGCCGTCGGTACCGCTCGAAGACGCCCGCCCACACGACGGAGATGATGGAGAAGACGAGGCCGATGCCGACCCGCTGCAGCTGTGACGCGCCGTGCGGGTGCCCGGTGAGGCGGCGGGCGAGCGGCACGAAGGTCTGGTAGTAGAGCGCCAGGACGAGGAAGATGGCGAGACAGGGGAAGACGGGCATGCAGGTCACCGGAAGGGTGGAGTCGAAAAGGGGGAGGGCCGTGTTGAGCGTGTAGGCCTGCTGCACAGAGAGCGTGAGGAACTCGGTGAGCACCACGCTGAGCATCACGGTGCACGTCGGCACCGGCAGCAGCCGCACCAGGAGCTTCACCTCCTCCACCTGCGTCACCGTGCACAGCCGCCACGGATTAATCCCTCCTTCTTCGTCCTCGTCTTGGATGAGCCGGAGCGCGGCCTTGTCGAGCCACCGGAAGTCGTCGGTGTGGTCGATCTTGGCGCTGCCGCGGATGGCGGACTTGGGACCGGCCAGCTCATGGAGCCCCACGTATCCTCCGCTGTCGAAACCGGCGTGACGCTTCCGGAAAGCGGCGACGAGCACCTGCGCGACCCTGGTGAGCGGGCTGCCGCCCGGCGCCTTGTGGCGGTACAGCGACGTGCCGGCGAAGAAGAGCGCGTTGGAGGCGCCCATGGCGATCGCGAGCGCGCCGAACGCCGCCGCCCAGCCGTGGTGCATCTGGATGTAGACGACGAGGGTGAAGGCCGCGATGGCGCCTACGGTGACGGCGAGGTAGAAGAGGTTGAAGAACCGGTCGAGCCGGCGCTTGTAGTTGGCGTCCCGGTCGTCGAACTGGTCGGCGCCGAAGGAGGACACGCACGGCCGGATGCCCGCGGCGCCGAACGCGGTCACGTACAGCGCGGCGTAGAGGTAGGCCATCTGCCAGGGCTGGGCCTGCTGGCAGCCGCCGAGGAGCATGGCGAGCGTGTCGCAGCCCTGCTGCGACGGCACGAGCGACGGGAGCGTGGCGGCGAGGGTGAGCGCGACGAGGCCGAGCAGGTAGAGCGTGGTGAAGACCGCGATGGTCCAGTAGCGGCCGAGGTAGGCGTCGGCGAGGAAGCCGCCGAGGACGGAGGAGGCCTGGGAGATGCCGAGGAAGGTGTTGACGGCGCCGGCGGAGGCGGCGAAGGGGAGGTGCATGACCTTGAAGAGGAAGACGACCATGTTGACGGAGAGGCCGTAGTAGGCCATCCGCTCCGCCATCTCGTTGCCGAAGATGAAGAATGCCGCCACCCAGCCGCCCGTGCGGGAGGTCGCGCTCCGGGATGGGCGCGCCGCGGATGTCAAGCGGCGTGGTGCCGACCGCGTTGGGCGCGCCGGTGAAGCGGCGCTCGTCGCTCTCGAGGAAGTGGGAGCCGAGCTTCTTGCGCTGGAGCGACAGAGAGGACGCCATGAGCGGTGGCGGCGGCGGCGACTTGATCTCCTTGGGCTTGCTGAACGGTGGTGGCGGTGATGGTGATGGTTGCTCCATTACTAGAGCGGCAGGGCCGCCACCGCCAGCGAATCGATTCGACTGAAGTGGAGGGAAGATAGATTTTTTGCAAGAAGCAGCAGAGTCTGATCCGGCCGGTAAGCAGCAAATTTAATGCGGCGGAGCGGAGGAGAGAAGCGAGAAATTAATGGCCGCATTTAGCTCGACAAGGACAACGCTGAATCAATGAATGGAAAGGGAACGAGAAGTGCCGTGTGTGTTTGTTTGGAGCTGCAGTGACAGTACGACTTCACACCATGGCCATGAATCGAAGCTGCCAACACACATCACACACTGGTCGTTGATTAACCTGGCCAGGTAAATACTAGATTTAGTGCTTCCGAGCTCCACTAATCTCACTATTTTAAAATTTAAAGATGTTTCTCGTGTGCAGATAGTGCACAAGTTTTATCCGTTCCTGATCCACCTTACAACGGGAGGTTTATCGAGACCTCTTTACGGAGGCATGTGCACGTTTGGAAGAGGTGGCGAGGGATATTTTTACCCGACATAGATGGCTGCTTGATCGCCGAATTTGTCCTCCATAGGCGATTGTGTTCATCTTCAGCTATGGTGTTTTATTATATTCATCGTGATTGTAATTCGTCTAGCGCTCTTTATTCTCTTGTTTTGATACTTGAATTGCGGCTGTGTGCATTCATATGCAGAGGCCGGGTGTAATGCTTAAATTTAAGTAATAAATCCCTTTATCTAAAAAATGTGGCGGTGGCGGGCTGCAGCGCTTGTGGTGCTATGGTGGGCAGGCGAGAGTTTCCGGCGGCGCGAGCGGGTCATCCCGGCAGCGTGCGTGAGGCATCATGCTGCGAGGCGGCAGAGTTCTGCGTATTTCGACCGACGGCTCTAAATCTGGTGGCAGCACTTCGTGGGCCTCCTCTGGCGCAGGAACCTAGCTTCAAACCAGTTCGGAGCTGGTGATAGCAGTGTGTCGTCCACTCCCTAAAGGCATCATCATCGAGGGAAGCCACCACCTTCTTCCATCATCTTGGGAGAAACCCTAAATTCGTGGATCGGATGATGGCGGCACTCCCCCTACCCCACTGGGGTGATCATTCTTGTAGGTGTTCATCAGTCGAAGGGACCAGTTGATAGATAAGGTGACGAGTGATGGTTTGGTTGCGGCACGATCTTGTTAGTCGGCTTCTTGTTCCAATGTGTCTGACTTGTCTCCATGTCTAACTTACTCTACTACGAAGTTGGAGCTGCTGACCACCGTGTCTTCAGCCACGTTCACAACGCATGTGCTTCCCATCTCCTCTTCAGAGTACCAACATTTTGCGTAAAGGGTCAACTATTTGGCATTGCGTGCTCTGAGCTTCACGAGGCCATTGCGGTGAGTTCCTCTTAGGTGGTCATCTTTTTGGTGAAGTCGGAGTCGTTTCGATGGAGTGACGAACAACCTCCTCAATGACGATCTTCGTCTTCAACGGTGTATGCAGTATGCCTTTTGTAGCCAGGGTGACTGTATATGCCCTTACGACGGTCGTGTTATTCTTTAGTTAACCGGTCACCTCTTTTTCTCTATGTTTTGTACTGGAGTAAACCAAGCGCGCACAGGCGTGTTGCCTAGTAGTGCTTGATTTGTTGCACGCACATAATAAACTGCCAATACAACACATAGCATGCGCGCGTGCTCCAACCACCGCACTGCACTCGACCAATCACTACCTGGCCACTAAACAATAGTACTAGCAAGGCAGTTCTCGCCTCGCCACGATCAATCGACGTCGCTAGCTCACGGACTTGCTTGTTGATGATACTCCACTCATAATTTGACCGGAGTGCTAATCCAAAAGCTCCTTCACCAACAACGAAACCACACGTACTACGCACCACAAAGCGTACGTCTTAAATTAACCAACGAGAAGAGCTGTTTTACGGTGCAATTTACTTGTCCCTTGAGCTAGTAGTATTGAGACCCATCGATCATTGATTACAGGGATATTTTAGGTAACTAAATTTTGGTATTTCGGTTTTACTTTTATTTCGAAATCAGGATGAAGATGTGATTTGATATCTTACCATGGAAATGCAACCATGCTCTAGACCTTTCTCTAGTCCACTTAATGGAATCGTGTTATTAAAAGAGAGAACAATAAAATATGTGTCCACAGATCAACCAAATATGTGTCAATTACAACGGCAGTCCAAAAATTAATTAGACAACTAGAATACAATATTAAAATTTATTTTGTATTTTCAGATTAATTATCTGTAGAATTTTGAATACTGACAAAACTAGGGTAAATGGTTCTCTTATATGGGAAAATTAACTAGGGTTCATCAATTCACTTAGTCATTGTCTAAAAAATATGGTGGCACAAAATAAGCGACATGATGCAGTTTCATATTTGTATAGTCATTGATAGCTACACGAACATCTCGTTCTTGTCCACACGATGTGGTATTCTCTCATCCGATAGCACTCCATAAGAGAGTGAGTCGTTCACCACCTTAAAAATAAGTACAGAATATTTTGTTTACTGCGCAGGTGGTAATTTGTTGTAGATTATGGATAATTTTCTAGCGGTACCTTAGTAAAAGCACGAGAAAAGAGGCGACTGATGTTTCTTTAAGATCAGTCGGCCGACGGCAAATTCACGCATTTCTTCGCGTTTGTTAGAGATAAGAAAGCTAGTATTTGCAGTCGACATCTTTTGTATTTTTGTTTGCGGGTTCTTTTGTATCCTTTCCCTACAATCAATCAGATTTGGTAGCATGTACTGTTTGTACCGTGAAACTAGTATATGGGAAATATTATCTAAGGAAGGTCAAACTATGGAATGTACAGATGGGCGCCGATCTGCTCCCCTGTTTGTGCGGGTTGTTTCCTTTTACTCTTTTTTGCATACCGAATTTGCGCTTTGATAGAAAAATACTACTCTATTGATCAACAAGTATTGGTATAGCTGGACCGTCGGATCTGTTCGGTTGGACGGTTGGTATTCGTTCGTCCGTACCGTAAAAAGCCCCAACGAGAATGGTACTACAGTGATATGGAGACCGAGTTCTGGAGCTCGGTATTTCAAAAGTTTTAAATCCGCATTTTAGAGTTTTAAAAAAAATAAGAAAAAGTATATAGATGTAGATAATAATATAATGTACAAGTGCAGGAAAATTCAGTCCGAAAATCGTTATATTTGGGCTGGAAAAAATGACTAATGGGCATCTCCCCTTTTGAAAACTTCAAATTTTATCAATATTTTTTTCATGGTCCAAAAAATATACGAATTTTGTATTGAGTTTTTGCACAGAGGTAGATCTTGACATTATCTACACTTGATTCTTGTGACAAAATTTCTGAAACATTAAAAATGCTGATTTTGATTTTTAAAAAATACCGAGCTACCTGGAGCTTGGCCTCCAAATGCACTATCCAACGAGAATGGTGCTACAATGACTCAAGGGATGGTACCATTGGCACTACTCCGTAGAATGAATGAATGGATCCGTAGTACTGAATCTGAATTATGGCACCATCGCAGCACGAACGAAATGGGCATCATCAATCCAGGACAGCCTTGCCTTGCCCTTCAATTCTTTAATGCTGTAGTTCACCTCATGGAGCTAGCGGCGCGATCGCATCTGATCGCTGGGGTTTTGGATTCAAGTTGGCGCGCGCAATGGAGTTCAGACAGCGCACTCCACCGACCACTCTACCAACAGCCAACGGTCCTTGCATTGAGTAAATGTAAATTTGCCCATACGTACTGTAGTTCGTATGGAAGGAGGAAGCAGAGGCAAGCATTGAATTTCTCTAGCTTACAGGTATCCGGCAGTACTATGTTGTTTCTGAATGAATTCTGCTCATGCTTCTGCAACCAAAAAACACGCCTGATGCTGACAGGCACGCATGCTCATGAGTCATGACTCGTTCTGCCAAATACTCTTCCTACCTGATTCTGACGGCACTGCATGCTTTGTTTGTTTCATTAGTTGCACGACTGCTCGAGCTAACTACTTCCTGATTATGACAGGTAGGAAATTTTCTACTACAGTCGTATGTTTGCCAACACACCAGTGCTCAGAATGGCTTAGATAGATTACTAGCTCATATATCTGGCGGAAACCAACTTTACTGGTGAAAACCACACGAAAAATGATGTTTAAAAGTTTAGAAAAAATCTTATCAAAATTCATTACGCTGAGACTCAAAATGGTTTAGGAGCTATGAAAATGAAAAAAATCAGCAATAAATAGTAATGGTTGCTACAATTCACTGCCGAATCTACTATTCACCGAGAACTTGCCTGTGGCAAGATGGTTAGGTGGGTGGTTGTACACCCAGCCCACCAGAGTTCAAACCCCGGGTTTGACGCTGGTGTTTCTCATTTAGGCGGAATATTCTTCAGTAGGAGGCGACGTTTCCGTCGACAGCGAGGCGCCCGTGGTGACTTTGTCAATCTCAAGACCCAACCACCGGCTCAGTCTTTCGGAGGTGCTCATAGGGGTAGGATGTGCGTGTGTGCGTTCATAGGGATGAGTGTATGCGCGTGTATGTGAGCGTCTGCGTTGTACTGTGTTTCGCAAAAAAAAAGAATCTACTATTCACATATGAATTTGTCGGCTATTACTTGAGTGCACACCAGTTATAATAGAGGCTAAGTGTTGGACCATGAATAACTACTTCCAGATTATGACAGGTAGGAAATTCTCTAGTATGCTTGCAAACACACCAGTGCTACTTGAAAGCACACAACAAACGCAAATGATTGCACCAACATTCTCATTCTCAGATCTAGGTGGTGGCTAGCAACAAAACAAGGTATTCAAGAAGGTATTCATGGTCCAACACTTCTCCAGACAGCCAGCGAAACCTCTCCGGCTACATTTGTCAGCTACCGATGAAGCTAGTACGGTTGGCGTTTCATTCTGATGGTCTTAACATTAACCGACAGTAGAAATATACACAGGCAACACAGTAATGTTACTCCTCACATTGACAGGAACGATACCGTTCACAATATTCCTCACATTGGACAGGAGAGCAAAGTAACATCAAGCTAACTCGAACTCTCACCGGACTCTTCAGTTTTTTTATAGTGCTGCAGAATGATTCCGTGGACCAAAACACATAGCTTGTGAAAACAAACTATGCAATCACCAATCCCTAGCTCTGACAAAAATCTGGACGCACTGGCCTGCCCTCGGCATAAAACAGCAATGGATAGCTTGTTTTTCACTTGACTTTCACCAACTCTACTTCATAGATGATTGTCGAGTTCTTTGGTGCTTCTCCAACCGATTCGCCGTCCTTCTCGCTGAAGGATTAATGTGATGCAAAAGCAGCGTCATTCGTAGAGTATGTGCCATATATACAATTGGAAGGTAAAGAGTAAACATGTGAAAATGTTTACCACAGGGATGGAGGGATAGTTAGCCTCCTTTTGTCACCAACATGCATACCTACAGTAAATATCATTAACTGAGAACCATGATCGAAAAATATGTCAAACATTAAAAAAACAGTGAGCTCCGAGATGATTACCATCAATACCAAGATTCCATCCAGGGACCACTACTTTCTCAGCACCTGTAGACAGCAAAATGTGCATTTTAAGCATTTAAACTTAAACCATAGAATGATACAAAACAGCTGAAGTTGTATGTCGATATTTACCAAGCTTGAACTTGTAGGGCTTTTCCTTATCATTACAATGAACAGTTTTTCCATCCTGCAGCTTGCCAACATAATTGATGTAAACCTGCAGAGGCGAAGTGGACTTATTTACATGTACTCCTTGAGGGCACTGTGTGCTGTGCATATAAATCTGAAGTACTGAATGCAGAAAGTCAGCCTCAATCATTGTTTCTCCTTTTCTGATATTATTGCTAATTGCCAGAAGAGCTTAGCCGAGCATATAGATATGAAACATACAGTTCCATTCATGAACTACAAGCATACTGGGTGGAAAGCTCAGAGACGGAAAGCCGGGGATACCTTGCTGCCATTTGAAGCCACTTTTGCATCTTGGTTCCCTGCTGACAGATCTTCTATGACCAGCCCATTTTCCAATGTTTTAATGTTGTTGGAATGCTTTCCATCTTCTGCTTCTACTGGAGTTCTCTTCTTTTTCTTGGATTTCTTTTTTAAATCAGCTTCTTGTTTGGGAACTGATGACCCATTCACCTCTGTTTCGTCCCTGCTCATGTCATGCAGCAAGGTATCAGTATTCACCAAACATTATAGAAACAGATATACAACTAAATATGAGGCAGAGATGTACATTGGGGATGCAGGATCCTGATTGATGGTATCACTTTTTCTTTTTCTAGCATTTCTGCTCTCCTTTTTGGTCTCCTCCGTTGATGCAACAGTTTCAGGTTTGATTTCCTTCGAAACATTACCATTAGTCTTAGCCAAAGAAGGCAAGTCTTCTTCTTTGGCAAAAAAATCTTCATCTTCACTGCCACTATCAAATATTGAGCGAAGCTTGCGCCTGACAGCTGGCTTGCATGAAGAATCTTCAATCTCGTCCTCGGTGCTGTCAACTTGGTTCTTCTTCTTTAAGCGTCGCTGTCTTTTAACCTTACCAGCATCCTTTTCAGAGTCTGCGTAATAAATATTAGAATGTGCAAGCAGTCAATGCGATGGAGAATTGAGGTGATACATGTAATTGACAGCCACAGCATACAATGGCATTGTGTTAGCCCAGAAACAGACAGTGCGAACAGAATAAGAAAATCAAAATAGCAAGAATTTATCTATAGAGAGACTTCTTCAAATAGTTGAAAAAACATGTTAACTGAACTTTTACAAAAGAAAATTAGAAGCGTCCAAGCAAGTACACTACAGTATTATGTTTGGTATTATGGTGGCAATGTGCCGTGCAAGGTAATAAATTTCCATTTTAGTACTTAATTATGAACTACAAAGGTGCAATGGTCAAAAGTCCAGACTTCACAGACATCATTAAGTTTAATTTAAAGAGTAATCTAATTTCCTAGTTCAAGGATAAGGAAAACATGTGTACATGAAAGATATGCTAAGTATTACTGTGACACATATAATCCAGTGACATACCTGGCTTGTGGCGATCAGGGGTGGAGCATACATCACCATCATCCATAGAGTCAGAAACATCATCGTCCTTGGGCACTTGAACGTCACCATCATCAATGAAGTCAGATTCATAACTGTCCTCACTCACATCATAGTCTTGATCTGTATCAGACTCCCCAACATCCTCTCCATAAGATTCTCTAATAACATGGTTAAGAATGAACTCTAAATCTGAAAAGTGAACACTACAAAAAAATGAAACATTATGTCATGAAGCAACTCTAAAAAGGATACGATTCATCGTCTCCTGCACCACTCCTGCTGCCTGGCCGGAGGTAATATCCTGAGAGATGCACAGAACTCGGACCAAGTACTGAAAACAGAACCTCACCATCCTCCTCCAACTCAATCTCAAGATGGCGCGTCTCAGCCAGTTTAGGAGTCAAGCTACAAATTATGACTGGTGCCTTGTTACCAACAACGCATTGCAGCACCGACCTTTTAACAGCATCAAAACTGCCCAGTGTAGCCTAAAAACCATCACAAAAGTCAATGTAATGACTAATGACCCCAAGTACCCCTTTGAAGGATTCTGATGCTTGGAAGTAAACAAAAGTGTAGGTTCAAGTAATTAATTGCTCGAATGACAGACAGGCTCAAGTAAATTTTTGCATGCCCCTTTTTTACTCGCTAAATTAGCCGCACAGATGGCACACTAGTGTACTGCAGTAAATCAGTAATAGTATCACAGCAATGGTAAAGGTCTGCAGAAATGTAATCTGATGGAATTATCATAGGGTGAGAAATAAAAAAACAGATGTAATAAAATTTGGATCAAGATGAAATGGATATGAGGGAAAAATCTATTCAAACCACAATACTCCCTCCGCCCCAAAATAACTGTCTTCAATTTGTCAAAAGGTGGACGTATCAAGAAATAAAATATGTATAGATACATCCACTTTTTAACAAACTTGAGACAATTATTTTGGGACGGAGGGAGTATTATTTTTAGCAGCCTCTTCCGAAGTAACAACAGGACCCTGATAAGAAGCAAAAAGGGGGGCGGGGCAACCTGCGAAATCCGGAGACGGCCATGGGACGAGTGATAGCGGTGGGTGTATGGCTTCCCGGGCTTCACCTCCACGCCTGCACAAATCAAGATTATTAGCAGACGTATATGTAAGTTTAACAAGAATAATACAACCCAGAAATAGGTATTGAGATAAAGAGATGCTTGGCTTACCCCAGAACGCCATAGGGAGGGCCTGATGGAATCAGGAGGAGGCGGCCTGCGAGACGACGACGGAGAGAACGCCCGCCGTCTGCGGAGCGGCGCAGGGTCGGAGAGGCGTGGTCGGAGATGGTGGTGCGCGGCGGCTCCGCCGTCCCCCGCTGCGAGGGCTTAAAAAGGGGGAGGGAGGGGTTACCGCTCGGCGGCGGCGCTCCAGCGATTTCCGGGCCGCGGTTCGGGCTTTTCATCTCCTGTGGGCCGGCCCACTTCATAAACACCAGCTGTACGCAATCGTCGACCAATCCTTCCTAATTCCATTTTGCTACTAGTGTCGAGTTTGTGTTGGCTTGTGTGTATGGGGACCCTCATCATTGTTTCACTAAAATGATTTGGGACCTTATTTTTGATTTTGTAAATGAAAATCTAGGTAAGCCAGTAGTTTGTCTAGGAGATTTAAATAGGTATCGAATGAGAGATTTTACTACTTTTGTTAAAGCAATGTGGTCTCTTTGATTTGGGCTACAGTGGTCCGGTCTATACATGGACAAACAAAAGATTTTCCTCTACGCCTATTTTTGAGAGACTTGATCGCTGTCTTGCCAATGCGGAATGGTGTGCCCTTTTTCCTAATACTAATGTTTTCAACTTACCTACAATGCTAAGTGATCATGCTCCTATCCTTGTCACCACTGATTCAAAACAGCATAAGCCTAGACTTACTTTCAAGTTTGAAAATTTTGTGGACTTTTGAAGACGACTTCTAAAGTATTGCAAAACATGCTTGGCAAACTAATGCGAAAAAATCCTTCTATGCCAGAACAACTAACCTTGTAGGTGCTTTAAAAAATGGTGTAAGAAGAAGAAGCCCGTTCAATAAGAACTGGATTGCCTCCAAAGCCAAATCAACGACATACAATTGCAACCCTTGCAGCAACAAGATCATAGCCTAGAAACGAAACTGGTTGCCCAATATGAGGCAAATCTAACCAAGCTTACGGAGTACTATCGACATTGTTCGAAAAACATTGGGCTGTTCATGGAGATAGAAACACCGCTTTCTTCCACGATGCAGTACAGAAGTGTAGACGAAGAAATCGTATAGTATACATTAAAGATGTTCATGGAAATGATCTATTTGATCCAAGTGAAATAGCAAATGAATTTGTTCACTATTTTAAATCCATCTTTACCTCTTCAGCTACTAACAATGCCAGGTACATCCCAAGCACGAATTTACATACACATGCAGATGGCTTCACCAACTCCATGCCAGACAAACTGGAAATATATGGAATACTCAAGGAGATGAGAAGGAATGCATCACCAGGACCAGATGGTTTCAATGTTGCCTTTTATGTTTCAGCCTGGGATTGGATTGGAGATGATGTAACAAAAGTGGTCACGGACTTCTATACTATTCTACCACCCCACCTCAATGATACTCAAATTGCTCTCATTCCAAAAAAAAAAACTTGCTTGTCATCTTCCTTCGGATTTTAGACCCATGAGCTTGTGTAATGTAGTTTACAAAATTATTGCAAAATCTTTAGCAAATAGGCTGAAAATGCATCTCCCCGATCACATTCACCCTTCCCAGCAAGCTTTCATAAAAGAAAGACGTATTAGTAACAACATTATTGTAGCCCATGAAATAGCTCACTCATTCTCGCTAACTTCTTGGAAAAGCCAGGATTTTATGTTAAAAAAATGATCTTTCAAAAGCTTTCGATGAGAATAGAATGGCACTGCATTGTTTCGGCTCTCGCTCGTATGGGTTACATAGTCATTTCATAAAACTTGTGCATGCTTGCATCTCCTCCCCGACTTTCTCTGTCATTATAAATGGCCAATCTTATGCGAAATTTACAAGCTCCAGAGGTATCAGGCAGGGATGCCCTTTGTCGCCATATCTTTTTGTCCTTGCAGTCAACAGATCATCTTTGCAGCTACATGATGCTTTGCAAGCCAACCATCTCACAGGTATCTCACTTGGGCCAAACTGCCCTCCCATCCACTCTTTGATGTTTGTTGATGATCTCATTGTGTGTGGCAAGGCGAATATGCAAGAGGCGCAAATCATATCTAATATCATAAATGAATTCTGCCATAACTCAGGTCAAATTCCCAACTGGAGTAAGTCTGGAGTTTTTTTTCCAGCAAGAACGTTTCCTTGCAGGATAAAGAAGACATTAAAAGAATTTTTTCATCCCCCAATATTGATAATTCTTTTGTTCATTTGGGGCATCCTCTTGTTTTACCTTCTAAAGACAGATCAGCAGCTTACATTTTCATTTGTGATAAGTTCAAATCAAAACTTTCAAGCTATAAGGCCAATCGTTTGTCTCATGCAGCTAGACTCACTCTTATTAAATCAGTTTTCGCATCTATTCCTGTCTACTACATGTCTAATATTTTTTTTCAAAAAAGTTCCTATCTAAGCTCACGACTATCATTAGAAACTTTTGGTGGATAGGTGTTCAAGATGACAAAACCACAAAAAAGCCTTTGTCTAAGGGCATGGGCTGATGTGTGCACGGAAAAAAAAGTTGGTGGTCTAGGTATCAGGAACTTGCATGCAATCAATCATGGCCTCATACTGGAGACTTGCAAAGGAACCACACCGCCAACTAGCTCGAATTCTCAAAGCCAAGTACCATCCTAACACAACTATCTGGCGAGCAAAGCCTCATACGCTAAAGTCGGCTTTTTGGACTGCAATCTTAAAGGTGAAACCACTCCTTATTTCAGCATCTATTTACCAAATTGTTGATGGAAATAGTTCTGGAGTACTCCTTGGTTTGAGGGTTGGGAAGCTATTTACGATAATATCATCATTCAACCACACCCTTTTAATTATCCTGCTCAAGTAAAGGACCTTTGGATTTCTGGGCAAAAGATTTGGAATACAAGCTTGATAAATTCCTTGTTTACTCCTACAGTAGCTGGCTCAATTATTCAAACTCCTATTACTAGTACTGATGGCCAAGATATTTTGGTATGGAAACAAACCCCTACAGGCCAATTCTCTACTAAAAGTGCATACAAGCATTGTTTTAATAATCTCCAGCTTCCTACAAGGAAGAGGCCGAATGTTGTCCATCCACAGGTTATAGAATTACTCAATCAAGTTTGGAAGGAGAAATAAATGGCACCAAGAGTCCAAACCTTTGCTTGGAGACTTCTTAGGGAAGCACTAGCTACAGGTAAAAGGGCATGTAAATACTCTAAACATATAAGTGAAAACTGTGCTACCTGTGGAAATTTTGAAGATGAAATGCACCTCTTTTTCTTATGTCCTTTTGCTAAAGCAGCCTGGTATTGTCATCCGTGGTTTATTAAAACTGAACTCATGGCCCAAGACCAAGAATCAATTCCTCAAATGATTCAAGCTTTGCTTAATTCCCATCATCCACGGATAAGCATAACTTCTCTCTATATTTTTTTGTGGTGCATTTGGAAGTCTCGCAATGATGCACGCTTTTGTAGGAAACCATGTTCCCCTTCACAGGTCTATGCAAAAGCGGCGGCAATTATGCAAAGTACCAACTTGGAGGTCAAAGCCTCCACTCAGACTGTGGATGCAAACCGCTTGACAG
Source organism: Poa pratensis (assembly GCA_947311845.1). Classification (NCBI taxonomy): domain Eukaryota; kingdom Viridiplantae; phylum Streptophyta; class Magnoliopsida; order Poales; family Poaceae; genus Poa; species Poa pratensis. Next base: position 34,171,867 of record CAMZMU010000096.1, on the reverse strand, counting down.
ATTCTAGGGAGTCCGAAGATGTTTCCATGTAGGGACATGAACAATCCATCAAGCAGGCTGTTCGGTGCCAACATATGACTTTCTTTCCAGGAGCTACAGTTAAGGACATCTCCAACATCTCAGGCACAATCATCTTCTCTGATGTTGCATGGTCTTCAGGACATAATGGTCAGCCGTTGCCTGCTGGCATAGGTATCTACATGCAAATTCATGGTGACAGGCCTTGCTCCAAGGTTAGCATCTCGGCCATCTCGCCACCTGCTTCATCAGCAATCCAAGCCGAGGCATTTGGGCTGCTGCTTGCTATCAAACTTGCGGAAATGCTAAGCAGGCAACTTTTTTGACGGACAATGCTATCTTAGCAACAGCAGCTGCCGCTCGGGATCTTCTCCACACTCCAGGACACTAGGCAATAAGACCACAACTTGCCAATATGATAGCATGCTCTTCCTTTGATGATTTGAAGGTCTTTCATATATCTACGAGTCTCAATTTTAGAGCTGATCATCAAGCTAGACTTGCTCTTAAGCTTCAGGGTAGACCTTTATCTTTCAGGTGCTTAGGTACAGGCCACAAGTCTTGTCTAAATGCAGGTGTATTTGCACGGTCTTGCGTGTTCGAGTGCACGCTTGTCCTTGTAAAATGTTGCTAAATCAATAAAGTTCTCATGTTCAAAACAAATCCCTCCTAATTGATACATGCATTTTATATCATCATTTATACAACTTTTATTATCATATTAGAATGTTATTGCATTGTTATATGATTACCCCCAAGAGCAGGGGATCACTGTAGCACCTCTCAATGTGGAAGTAAGGTATCGATCCGCAGGAGCAAGAAGAAAAAGTTATCTATTCCCTACAACTAAAGTGTCACAAGTTTTAGTTGATTATGCACTAAACAAGTTTAAAGAACAAGGTGGTTGATTTAATGGATGGAAGTTTAATGTAACAAAAAAGAATGTAAAAGTGTCCAAATCCTCTTCAATGCAAGAGGACAAGACAAAGGTTTTCTCTTATAGGAACAATGGACATGGGTTCATGGGTTCACTTAATCCTCTCTCTCTCATCTACGGTGATTATCATGTTATAGATAAAGTACACACAATTGTCATGTTTTAATGGTAGCTTTTATGACGGCTATATGTCCTAAAACACATAGTTGAAAGAAATACTCATTTGTGTTGCTAGGTCACCCTCGTAAGGCTAGCGTGGTTGCTGTCACTCCCACATCATACTTCTCCTTTTTACCCCCAGATAAAGGATGTTGGGCGTACTGTGTCACTCAATACATATGCCGTGTCACATCGGCCATCCCGTACCTACATACATCATACTTCTAATGGACAATATTCTAAACACTAGTGCAATGATTCATATTCGTGTGTGTGACCACATCTCTCTCATCTATCTACACTTGGTGGTGTCAATCACCTCATGACAAGGATAAACAAGGCATTATGCATAAATCAAACCATCACATGCATCATAGAATATCTCCAAAGTATGACAAATCATAAAAGTCCAACACAACGTAAATGCATAACAAATCATCTCATACCACAATATCCACCATAGGAATTACATAGATACCGTAATCATGTTCAGCACTCATACGGTACTAATTAGTGAAGCTCAAGAGAGGAGATACAAGTTACCACCACAAACCCAAGTCCAGGGGTGGACTACTCCCCCTTCATCATGGAGACGGTGGAGAAGTCGTTGGAGAAGATGGAGACCACCCCGGCAGCGCCCCGCCGGAGTTTTCCCCCTCCAATCTGCACTCCAGGTCTCTGTTTCGTGGTTTCTGTGTTTCGGCGGCGCCCTTCCGAAGATCGGGGACTATTTTTATAGTCGGTTTTAGGTCAAGACGGAGTCGGTGGAGAAAGATCGACGACAACGGAGCTCCGAGGCCCAAAAGAGGGGTCCCACGCGGCCAGTACTGGCCGCGTGGGCCCACCTAACTTGGCCCTCGGGTCTCCTTTGTGCGCTTCCTTGCTCCAAGCTTTGTTCCTTCCAAAAACTGATGCTCGTAAATTTAGGTCATTTGGACGTCGTTTGGGTCCCTGAAACATTAAAATATGAAAATAGGGTTTTCTGCCTGCAGGGTTAATTCCATAAAAATAGGAAATAAATAAATATTCCCAAAATCATTATAAAACATGATATAACCCTTATATGATGCAAATATGATTGGAATATAAGTAATATAGTGCAAAGTTCATGTATGCATTTTACATGCATCAACATCCCCAAGCTTAACCATACTCGTCCTCGAGTATGAAGGTGATAAAACTAACATGGACTTTGCAATTTAATACTAACAATGGATATCAAAGATGATTACTATTGCTACATAGAGTCAAATGATTCATTCTTAAAGGAGTAGCAATATGCAAGATAGTTTATGAAGTGATATCAAGTATTCAATGCAAGGATGTTCAATGATAATTCACAAAGTGTAACATAAAGAAAGTAATATGGACCACATGTATGCATAATGATAAGTAAGAACATCCTACAATGGTCATAGAGTATTGATGAAAATCTGAATATAAAAGGTGGACACTTTGGAAATATATATATATATAGAGTAGAGGTAAAGCATGCATAAGTTTCATCTAACTTCCAAACTCTTCTACTTAAGTTAATGATTGCAATGTGGTAATCCTTGGTGTCAAGCTCTCATTCCCCTATCATAGCATCTTGAATGATTAAGTTTAAAGTGAAAGCAAATATGAGTAGTGTGCTTGACAAAGTAAGGTTGAATGTCTCATGCCCCTTGAATACAAGTACCTACTCCATGTGTTACTCAACTTGGGAACAAAGCAAGTTCAAGTTAAATATCATTGTAAGTAATAATAGTATCATTAAGAGCGTCAACTGGGGTACCTCTTGTCCCAGGATATGGAACAAGCCCATATCAAAATGACAAGACAAACAAACAAATGAACAATCTCAACACCCTTTTTATTTACCATTGATAGCTTTTTATTGTAAGGTGTATCACAGAAGGTTCACCATAGCATGTAAGTAAATTTCCACCATGAATGATGCATGGCTTAGATTAGCGGCCCAGGCGTCTCTCTAACCATTTATACAAACTCATTTAAACTCTTTTTCCACATTTATTTCACCCATGATAAGCATCCATAAACAAAAGTACATGATATCAACTAAATGAAATGAAGCATGTTGAAAGCTTGCCATGTGACAGCACATATGAGCTAACTCCAACCAAGACATTTGTCAAGCCACAACATCATAATTTTAATCACAATGGGTCATGTTTTAAAAGTAAAGTGTGCATCAAGTTCGAGAGAGCTCTATAACCAACTTTTCCCATAACAATCAACAACATAAGCATTTTCATTCAGAGGTATAGATAACACAAATATCATGATAAACATACTCGGAATAGCATAAAGCTAATAGGTAGATATGGTGGACTCACTGGAAAACTTTGGTTGAAGGTGTTGGAAACAAGTTTTTACTTGTTGGAATTTTTGGGCTAGCAAGAGGGAGAAAGTTGACCATCTAAATGCATGCATGAGTGTCCATAGAACTAACTAATCCATGTTAAACAAAGTAAAATAACATTCAGCATCAAAACATGAATAAAGATAGCTCTTGATAAAACACTTGCAAATTATTACTCATTAACAAGCTCATGAATCATGCAACTATATGTATCTTTTAAAATCAACTCAAACATCCCTTTTCCCAATCTTATAATAGCATCCAACATAATTCAACCCAAATTTCCAGTAGCTCTCTCATATATAAATGATAGTGTGGTGGTCTCACAAAATAAAAATCAAACCAAAACAAACAAAAAGACGCTCCAAGTTTATGCGATAAAGTGTTTCGATCGAAAAACAGAAGTTAGACGTGTGCAAACCGAGAGTGTGTAGGTCCAGTGGGGTTGTCTTCACATCCCCAAGCTTATGGTCTTCACCATCCTTGGATAGCTCTTGGTGCATCTCCTCAATCCCTGTGAAAAAACTTCAAAACACCGTTTCTCCCATTTCTTTTCTGTGGGGTGCATTAGTAGTGATAAACAAATAGATTTCTTGCTGCATATAATCCTTGAACAAAAATTCATATGAATGTCCAGAAAGTGTATAATGTTGTATGCCTACTCATAAACTCAATTGGATAAAAAGATTCAAGTTAAAAGTTCAAAGCATGCATCAAACAAAATGGGACAGAATCTGTCCAGAAAAACAGCAGCAGCAAAACGTATTTTTCTACCCTACTTAACTTTGTCGAAAAATTCCGAAAAATTCATGCATACAGAGGATGAAAAGTTGCAACTACAGTTCAAATATGAGCTCATTCGGAGTTACAGAATAAGAATTAAAAATCATACCGTGCACAGATTCGTGCAGGAATAAAATCTCCGAACGCTATAAGCAACTTTTTCAAACCAAAATGGTAAAACTTGGCACTTTATTAAAAATTCCAGAAACTAAACTAAAAACTAAGTCTCTTGTTACAGCAAGAGGACACAAAGAAAATCACAAATAAAAACAACCGGGTTGCCTCCCGTAAAGCGCTTTCTTTATAGCCATATAGCTAGGCATGATAGTTTTAATATGCTCACATACGAATAAGAATGCAAAAGAGAGCATCAAGAGAAAAATATGAAACACATTTAAGTCTAACCCACTTCCTATGCATTGGGATCTTGTAAAAATAAATCAATAAAGCACAAAGTGACTAGCATAGGAAGGCAAAGCAAGTGCAACTTCAAGATTTTCAACAAAAAGAGGAGACTTAATATTATTGTGGTATATGAAGTCATGTCTCCCTCTCTCATAAAAACTTTCAGTAGCATCATTGATAAAATCCACAATATAACCATCACATGAAACATTCTTACCATGATCCATATGCATAAAAGTATCAATATTTTCCACATAAGCAAAGTTCTTCTTATTAATAGCAATGGAGTAGGATCATCGTAAAGAACTAGAACATGATAGATAGACAAGTTGTATATTAAAGGGATGGTTTTGGGTAATCCCCCATAACTATGACAAGTTTCATGAGGATGATTGTAATTATTAGCATCATCATTTTCAGAATTAGTACCAAAGAGATTTTCAATATCAAAAGTACTATGCTTTTCCCAATCATGATCACTACTATAAGTAACAGGCATAGGATCATCATCGAATTCAGACTCATCAGCAACAACTATAATAGGAGCAACATGCTTAGGGGAATATACCGTTTCCTCTTTTTCATTAATAAGAGTAAAACAAACATTAGTCCTTTCATATTTTGGTAAAGTAGTTCCATCTTTTATAATATTTTGTATGTAAGTGTTGGCATGGCAATTATTAACACAATAGAGATAACATCCATGTAACACGCTATTCATATCAAAAGCACTCATATCTAACGAAGAAGTTTTTCTTGATAACTCTTCACACCCCAAAAATAATGTAAGAGTGATCATGTTATCACAAAAGTCTCCCGCAATATCCTTATTAGAACTGAGCATTGGAATTCGAAATGCCCCTCTTTATAGCAAAGTTCACAAATAAAAGGATAGATAGCACAAACTTTTTCACCAAGATCATATAGAGCCTTGCTCCACATTCTAGTTTTTTCATTCCTATGATGGATACAATATTCTTCTTCGATTTGATTCTTTTCACAAGGTCTAAGTGCTCCACAAAATTAAATGCTTATAAGAAATAGTATTTTCAGAAGTTTGAGCATGTTTATTGCAATCATTAATAACAATTTCATTTTCCATGCAAGTGTCTTTAAAAGGTTCGTGATACATGTCCCAATTTTCTTTAGGAACATTAATATGAGAGGCAAAGGTTCTACAACAATCAACCATAATTTGAGAATCAAGACCAAATTTAGCACTAAGCTCATGAAAACTAGCAGTTTCACTGAAAGACTTAATGCAATCATACTTATAGTTTATACCTGATTCTTTACCTTTGTCGTTATCCCAATCTTCAGTATTGCGTTGAATTGTTTCAAGAAGATCCCAATTAGCTTCAACCTTCTTTCTTGTGAAAGAACCCTCTGAACATGTATCTAGATAATCCTTGTAATGACCTGAAAGCCTTGCATAAAAATTAGTAACAATTATTTTCTTAGGAAGCTCATGGTTAGGACATTTCAGTAATAATGTTTTCAGCCTTCCCCAAGCTTGAGCAATGCTTTCTCCATCAGGCTTCATTCGGTTGCATGTGGCTAAATCCCCTAGTGGACCCAACCCCTGCGTGGATTGGGTGAACCCGAGCTGTCACCCCATTCCCACCTACCCCCGTGCGCGCGTTCCCTACCAATCCCCGCCGTTTAGCGCTGTTCGGTTAATCCCCGCACAAATAGCAGGAGACAGCTACAGCCAACATTATAAAGCACAACAGCTATTATATGCATACAACAACTTTAAATTAAAATAATATATATATTTTAACATCGACTGGTTGAAACCTGGAACCAAACAAGCTCAGAAAAGAAGATAGCAAATGGAGTACATCGTTTTACATAGGATTAAACATGAGTCACAAATAGCTCTAGATTATTTCGCCGATTCGTTCTCAGAAAAGTACTGACGCAACATCCAACAAAGTCTGAAGAACAAATATGCAGTAAAGACACCAATTGATCACCAAGGTGCCCTTGCCAATCTTCTTCTTCTTCTCGAGCTTCCACATGTACAATTCTAGTTCTTTACCCTCCAAGTTTAGACCTATTTTGAGAGAGATGTGTAAATATGTGATAATAAGACATCAGTCCGTGCAAAGTAAACAGCAAAATAATCAAAAGGCAACCATTGACAGCAATTAACATTTATCATCTACACAATTGTCAGCTCCTAAAACAGATTATTGCAATACTAGGAGGTTACCTTTGCTAGGGACAACCACACAAGGAAGATAAGAGGTTACCTTTGCTATGCCATTTCAATGCGTAGCCACATCAGAGCAACCTCCAGGTCTGCACACATGAAGAGCTCACGATTCTCTGCATTTTGAAGACCCCAAGGGCTTTTACCTTTTCCTCCTTCGTAACTTCCATTGTGTCTAGCCTCGCAATGCATTTCTTAATTGAGAACTCATCCAGGGTCCTTGTTTCTGCTTTGCTTCCTCGATCTGCAGAGTTTTCATCTCAATATACCTATCCATCACAGCAGCTACATCTCGGTGGTTCTGCGCCTCTTAGGTTCTGGTGCAGCAGCCACAGCTGGGCGAGTCTGAGCAGCCACACTTGGCCCAGCACTGTTGGACTGTAGATTGGCCTCTTGCATCCCTCCGTGTGCACCATCCTGAGCATCCACCGAGGTCTCTCCAATATGAGAGTGGGAGTGTGTGACCTCTACAGAGCTGGCCTCGGGATCAATCTCCACTTGCACTTGTGGTGGCTCTTGGGCTCGCTGAGTTGAAGTAAAGTTGTAGGCCCCCTCTGCTATTTGTCCGTCATATAGCTCTCTCAACATACATGTGAGTAATGCCTATTATAACAAGGATATTTCCAGAAGTGTGTAAGGAGCATAGAAACTTACGATGATAAGGTTTTCCCATAGCTCTTCTTCGACGTCAATTCTCCACCGCTTCTCATCCCAGGAAACGCCACTTTGGTGTCTTGCCTCCTTGAGCATACTGTACTCTCTTTTTAGCTCCTTCTCCTTCTCTTGGATTTGCAACTTGGTGTAATTCACATAGGGATGCTTCTCGTGGAATTTCATGACGATTCTGTTCCAGGTTTCAAAGGACCACTCATTCTGACCCTTGTGTTCAGGGGTATTGTGCTCATGGAGCAAATCAACAAGAGTCTTCTCCATCTCAAGATTCCAGGAGGCTCCAGCTGTTTGAGAATAATTTCCAAGTTAGCAACAGATTAGAACCAACAGATGTATACCTACAGATTAGAACCAACAGTTGTATACCTTTAGAAGACTGTCCATGCTTTTTTGTTGCCTTGCCTTTTGGTGACGGCTTCTTCTGGGAAACTTTAGACTGCAAAAGATTAATCCATGGAGATCCTTTTGCAGTCATCATCATGGCCCCTAAACAATACTCATGAGATTGCAAAAAATTAACACACAAAAATAAGTTCAAATGTCACCCACTTCATTGCATTGCATGAAAATAAGTTCAAATATCACTCCTTTATTGCATTACATAAAAATAAGTACAAATGTCACTAATTTATTACATGTTTTTAAGATCCACTAACTACTTCATGTAATCGACCCACATCTGGTTGGCAATCACATCTCTAAGATTGTTGCCCTCATTGTTGACTTGATGGTTTTGAGGAATATCACCATCTGGAAGATCCACAAAGTTTTGTGGAGGTATGTTGTGTGGCTGGTTATCTAACCAAGCATCATCTCCCTTGTGCAAACGGATAATGTTATGCAATATAGCAGCAGCTGCGGGCAACTTTACTTGGTTCTCTATAGTGTGATGTGTTCCAACTTTAAGAATGGTGAATCGTTTCTTCAAGACGCCAAGGGCACGTTCAATATGATTGCGTAATACGGCATGACGGTAATTGAACAGCTCCTTGTAGTTTTGGGGTGCACGGTGACCATGCCCATACTCCTTCAGATGGTAACGAACGCCACGATATGGCGCAATAAAGAATGGAGTATCTGCGTAACCACCATCTACGAGATAAAACTTTCCTTGTGGCACCTTAAAACCCTTGTGAAGTGCTGGCCTAAGAACCTTAGCGTCAGTCGCAGACCCCTCCCAACCACAAGAAATGAAAGTAAAGTTGAGGTCAAAGTCACACGCGACCATCACATTCTGGCTGATTGTCTTCTTCCTATTTCTAAAGGGATTATTGCTTCTGTGCCCTGGTTCTCTCTAGTTTATCTGTTTGTGCCACCCCCGCGTAATTTCTCTCGTCCGTGCCCTGGCTGGGCCGCAAATGGCCCGCGGCTGGCGAAGACAGCCGTTTCCGCCCTTTGACCGTTCACAAATCTGTTACATGTGGCCCCAGCGAAGTGCATGCACCCCGTCCCACTTAAAGCTTACAAGTGGGGCTAGCGGTGGAGGAGTGCTTGCATGCAGCCGTACGTGCGCGTCCATGCGACCATGCCTGTGCTCGCCGTCCCCAAATTTGTGCCGCGCCTTCAATGGCGTGCCCCCCTGGCCGGCAAAAAGCTGCCTCGCCGCCTACACTGCCGGCCCGGCCGCACATCTGCTCCGCCGTCCTCGCGTCTCTCTTGCCTACTCTATCCTGCTGCAAGCTGAGCAGTCTGGAGCCGAATCAATGCCCGGTCGCCATTACTGCCGTCTAGACCGCGACGCCGTCCAGACCGCAGATGGCTTTAAAAGGAGCCATCTCCTTGCCCATTGCGCTCACAAATCCCCTCTTCCTCTCCTAGACACCCTCGCCCAGTCCCTTATCTCTCCATGGCTCGTGGTGATGGCAGCTCCACTCCCAGCTCGAACCGCCGCCGCCACGCCCGCTATCCTTGGTTTCTTGAGGCGAGCGTGGGAAGCGGCATGGGGCGTGGGTGGGCGTGGGCATGGGCGTACTCCTCCAAGTTCGAGCAGGATGCGTTCAAGGATGGAGATTGCACGATCCGGGGAGTCTCCAAGGCGCAGTCGCAGGGGCAGGGGCATGGGCAGGGCCATTGCTCCCGATCCCATTCCCTTCATCGATCTGTCCGACGAGGACGACGAGGACGACCCGAGTATGGACTGGACCATGGCCTGGAAGGACGAGGTCACGGAGGTCCTGGACCCGGGTATGGCCTGGGCCATGGCCGACCATAAAGCCACGGAGCTGGCCAAGCATTCCGCCGCCGCGCAGCAACGGCTCAAGGGGAAGAAGAAGGTCATGTGGTCGCCGTCGAACAGCAACGTCCCAATGGAGGTCGATGCCAAGGGCAGGGGCAAGGGCAAGGCCGAGTCGGTGGAGGTTTCCGATGACGAGGACGAGTGGTAGTCCATTTTAGTTATTAGTTGCTTTTATTAAGGGCAAGTGCCAATTTAGTTATTAGTTGTTGATCTATTTTATAATTTTGTACTACCATGAAATTTGGCAAGGCCTTGTGCTTGACGTTTCCAATTGTGTGTGTAAATCCCCATTTGGTGTGCAAAAATCCACTTCAGTTTGCAAATTTGCTTAGAAATGGGCCGTTTACCCTACCTTTGGAGCTCATTTGAAAGACATTTTTCAGCGAGTCCACCATTTTTGCTTAGAAATGGGGCCGTTTACCCTACCTTTGGAGCTCATTTGAAAGACATTTTTCAGCGAGTCCACCATTTTTGCTTAGAAATGGGGCCGTTTACCCTACCTTTGGAGCTCATTTGAAAGACATTTTTCAGCGAGTCCACCATTTTTGCTTACAAATGGAGCCGTTTACCCTACCTTTGTAGCTCATTTGAAACACATTTTTCAGCGAGTCCAAGCTCATTTGAAAATTTATATGGATTCAAGCTAGATTTGACCGAGCTCATGGCTATCCCCATTTGGTGTGCCAAAATCCCCATTTAAGTTACGATGACGGGTTACAGCCAAAATCCCCATTTGGTGTCCCAAAATCCCCATTTTGTGTCACTCAGGCAAATGGGGGTGGGCGAGCCAAAATCCCCATTGGGTACGCCGTGGTCCACTCGTCAGCGGGTAAAGCCCTAGTCCTACGCGCGCGTCCAATCAGATCGCAGAATGAGCTTCTCGCGGATCGCCCCGAGTCTGCCTGCAGATTCCTTCTAGAGGAACGATCGGACGGCTGCAGTTCACCGCTAGGGTTAGTTCGACGGTCATTGTTCAAATGGGGTTTCGAGGCACTCAACGGGGTTTGAAGGCACTCAACGGGGTTTTGAAAAGTTTGATAAAGTGTCCAAGCTTCATTTTGAAGTGACTAAGAAGGATCGAGTCTTCGTTTTTCAAATTTCATGTTTTAAACTTGTTTAAATGTCGGTCAACGTTAAGTTGACCGAAATTTGAAATGAGCTTCAAATATTAAAAAAAACAAAAAATGGAAAATCCAGCGCACATAGTCGTCTTATGTCATATACTAACGATTCAAGCTGATAAACAAGGTCTACACACATTCAGATGAAAAATGCATGTATCTAAGTGATATCCTCGAACTATGTCGTATGAACTCGAGGTTCAAATGAGCTTCAAATATTCAAAAAAATCAAAAATGGAAAATCCTGCGCACATAGTCGTCTTATGTCATATACTAACGATTCAAGTTGATAAACATCATCTATAAACATTTCATATGAGAAATGCATGTATCTAAGGCGATATCTCAGACTATGTCCTATGATTTCTAAGGTGAAGAGAAGGGGTTTTGGATTTCCAACATAAAATGTTCAAACACCTCACAAAGTTTCATTTTGGAGTGACTAAGAAGGATCCATGCTTAGTTTTTCATTTTCATGTTTTAAACTTGTTTAAATGTAGGTCAACGTTAAGTTGACCGAAATTTGAAATGAGCTTCAAATATTAAAAAAAATCAAAAAATGGAAAATCCTGCGCACATAGTCGTCTTATGTCATATACTAACGATTCAAGTTGATAAACAAGGTCTACACACGTTCAGATCGCGTAACTACACAGAGCGCGCATTGTGGGAGCCGTTCACGTCCAGTTCATGTCCAGATCGCGCTTGGTGTGTTGACACGGATGCACCGACGCATATTTGCACGTAAACAAAAAGTTAATCGCGTCAGTTTTCGCAAAAAATGCTTCTTCTACGTGTAGATGTCTCACAGCGTCTCCAACTGCATTCAATTTGACCAGAACGACGACGCACATCAACTGTTCGACACTTGGACTCGACACGTCAAGGGGCACCAGATGACGTGGTGAACATTTACAGGCATGTCAGTTCGACTAGACGTGAAGCACGGTCACACGATGTCATCATGCGAATAAAAACTGTAAATCGTGTTGTCATTTCACACTGCCTTGGCAAGAAAACGAAGCGACCGGCTGCCGACTGTTCGGTGCCCCAAGCGGTTATCGATCTACGCGCCGGCGGCAGTGAATTCATCACTATCCCTTCATCGCACATAAAAACCCCAATCCCATTGCATTGCGGTTCACTCGGTTCTCTCTTCTCGACATCACGCCGCGGCAGTTCTTCTTTCTTCTCTCCAGCCCAAAAAAAACCCAACCACCCCCTTCCCTGCAATGGATCTGTGGTGGCAGAACGAAGCCATCCCGAGCGACTCCGACGGCGAGGGGAACCCGATCCCGTGGTGGGAAGAGGGCCACGGGCATTGGCAGGAGAACGCCGGCTCCGACGACGACGGCGAGGGCGACGACGACGACCAGGGGAAGACGGCGACGACGACCCCGACTCCGACGACAATGACGGGTCCGAGGAGGAGGACTCGGACCCGGAGTTGGAGCCGCAGGACGGCAACGGCTCCGGCTCCGACTCCGACGAGGAGGAGGAGGAGGACGACGAGGAGGAGGAGGATGACGAGGAGGAGGAGCCTCCACAGGAGGAGGATGAGGACGAGGAGGACGGCGACGATGGCGACGACGGCCACGACGGCCACGGCGGCCACGGCTCCGACTCCGACGACTCCGACGACGAACCGCCAGCCCAGAGACGGCGCATGCAGTAGCAGTGCATTAGTTGCACTGCTACTGATTAGTAGTAGTATTAGGCCGCCGCCGGTGTAGTAGCACTGCATAAAGCACTGCTAATCATGTCTTATATTTTGTAAAACCGCAGGAATCTTTTGTAATCAATGTTAATAGTAATTATGAATCATAATTTCAGTGTTAATCTTGTCTATTCAGTTTCAGTGTTAGTTGTAATCAGTTTCAGTTTCAGTGTTAACGCGTAATTTCTAATCATAATTTCAGTGTTAATCTTGTCTATTCAGTTTCAGTTTCAGTTTCAGTGTTAGTTGTAATCAGTTTCAGTTTCAGTGTAATCGCGTAATTTCTAATCATAATTTCAGTGTTAATCTTGTCTAATCAGTTTCAGTTTCAGTGTTAATTGTAACCAGTTTCAGTTTCAGTGTTAACGCGTAATTTCTAATCATAATTTCAGTGTTAATCTTGTCTAATCAGTTTCAGTTTCAGTGTTAATTGTAATCAGTTTCAGTGTTAACAACGTACTAACCAACTCACTAAACAATGAACGTTTCCTACTCAGTTAACACAGGTTAATTTCAGTGCTAACGACGTACTAATCAACTCACTAAACAAATCAGTTAATTAAGTGGGGCCGAGACCCCACTTCAACTCACTTCCTGACCCCACTTAATCTCACTTCCTGACCCCACCTAACTCGCTTCGCTTCCTGTCCCCACTTAACTTGCTCCCTGTCCCCACTTGACGGGTCCCACTTCCAACTCACGAGCCGCGCCAGGCCGACCCCACAAGTCAGGCCAAGTTACGGTGAAACGGGGTTGACCAGACGGAAATGGCTGTCTTGGCCATCGGCGAGTTTGCCAGGGCACGGACGAGAGAAACTACGCGGGCATGGCACAAACAGATAAAACTGAGGTAGGTAGGGCACAGAAACGATTGACCCATTTCTAAAGGGGGCTGCTTTGTCAGGTGAAATATTCATGGGAACATGAGTCCCATCAATGGCTCCAATACAGTTCTGCAAAGAAACCCTACAAGTTATGATTTTGGTCTCAAAAAAGAAAATTATTTTCATGGGAATATGATTTAGATTTAAAACCTGAAAGTAGGGGAAGAATCTCGGGTTATATTGGATCTTTGGATGTACTTGAGCAGGATTCAGAGGCTTGAGAAAATGCTTCGCTAGAGTAGGGATTATGTTGAAGAAAATCTTCATGTGTCGATGAAAAGTATCGGGGCTGCGGTTGAATTGGATTTCGAGGTCTTGAAAGGAGGAGTTATGGGACAACATCCACAGAAAGGCTGCTAGTTTCTCTTCAACTGAAAGTCGGCTGTCACCTACCAACTTTTCCCGTCGAAGAAAACTAGCCAAAGCCTTAAAGATATGGGGCTCCATCCTAAACTCTACTCGACATCTTTTTACGTGCCCTTCAAGTAACTCCCTTACAACCTCCTCGCCCGTTCGCCTCAATGTAGGCTGCTGCACCATTTCCCTTAATTCACTTGCACCCAACAGATGTAGTGCGTGTAAAAGGAAAAGCATCATATCATCATCATCCTCATCCTCCTCCTCTCTCTTCCTAATACGATCCCTAGTTCTCAAATCCATTCCAATACTAAGAATGAATACTTCTGTAATGCAACAAAAAGTACTAATCCATGTGAATAAAAATCGGTAGACATGAAGTATGCGCTGGTAATATTACAGAATTACTATTACAGAAGCATGATAAAACCAGATGCTACATAGTTCACAGTGACAATAGACATGATACTAACTAGAGAAGACATGCTACTAGAGAAGACCACACAACACACTGATTTGCCAACTTATTTTTACTTGACATGGCACCCAATTTATAGGTGATATGTGTTCTGCATATGGTTATGTATATTGGTGATCTTTGAACTTTTGAATCATCACACTAACTTGCAAATACATCAGGTTAAGACTTGCAAACTTGCAAATACTCCAGACTACCACTACCGAACATGTGTGGTGATTTACAAGGAGTATGATGCACAAGCATGCCAAGAACCTACCACTACCGAACATGTCAATAACACTAGAAACATGATGTCTCACGGGCACCGTGGAGCTCGGATGGAGGTGGGGTTTCTGGATTTATACAAGACCGGCGGCGGACCCCCTCCAGGGCACGAATCATCGCCGTCGTCCCGTACCTAGTGCGAGCAAGGGAGGTGAAGGAGAGAGGCTCACCTCGAGCTAGGACGGCGGGAGAAGAGCGGTGGCGGGAATCGAGTTCTTCGCAGCGTCTAGGTCGAGGCAGGGAGGCGATGCAGGTCGCTGAGATCCAGGCCAACACGCCGCCGACCTTCGTTCGCCGCCGAGATCCACGCCGACCGTCGACGACCTTCCGCCGCCGCCGCCGGATCGCAGGAGAAGAATTAGGTCGGGGCGAGAGAGGAGAGACCCGTGCGGCCGTGCGTCTCGTGGATTCGTTCCACGGCTCGGGCGTCGTGGATTTTTTCCTCGCGTGGAACGACGCAGATCGCAGGGATTGGGCCGGGCTGGAATCCCCGCCGGGTGAAACCGAATGGACAAAGTTAGCTGGACGGGGACGAATACCGGCCCGTTCTGATCCACGGGGGTTGGCCGGGATTGGGCCCAAAACCCCGCCGGGTGGGGACTAACCGAATAAGGCCTCACGAGGACAACAATTAAAAATGTAACTCATGTCTAAATACATTTCATAAGGAGGATAAAATTTAGAGTAAAAGAGAGATTCAAGCTCCTTCCACTCCAAATGACGAGGATCATCCAGTAACTCATAACACTCCTTTGCTTTGTCCTTAAGTGACAATGGAAACAATTTATTCATGGCATTTTCTCTAGATAAACCCACAACCTTAAACAACTCACAAAGTTCTTTAAGTTTCAGCAAGTGATCACTTGGACGAATTGTTCCATCCCCTGCATAACGTTCATCCATAACCATTTCAACAATTTCCATAGGTATTTCAAAAGGAATACTTTCAGTAGGTGGATTTAGAATATCACAAGCATCATTAGAATTATCACATATATGAGATAAAGTATTATCAAAGCAAATTTTCTCCTCCAAAGCTGGGGAACTACAAGGATCATTTTCATAAAAATTAGCTTCCCCAAGCTTAGACTTTCCCATAGCATTAGCAATAGTGTGCAAAGAATTTATAATAATAACATTGCTACCATCATGCAAATAATTTTCCATAGATTTTTTAATTTTCTGCTCAAACACATCGTGTCCTAACTCAAGATAAATTCCATAAAGCTCTCTAATTTTGTTGTTGTTTTCCATTTTCTAATTTTTTGGATTTTCAATATATAAAACTAAAAGTAAAACTAATGAGAAACTTACAACCAAACAAGTTTAAAGGAACATCCCCAAGCTTAGATGATTGCAAGATATAAAACAAGATAAAATAAATCTAAAGTCTAGTGCACACAAGAATAGAAACTTAAGCGCTACGCTCCCCGGCAACAGCGCCAGAAAAGTACTTGATTACCCCCAAGAGCAGGGGATCACTGTAGCACCTCTCAATGTGGAAGTAAGGTATCGATCCGCAGGAGCAAGAAGGAAAAGTTATCTAGTCCCTACAACTAAAGTGTCACAAGTTTTAGTTGATTATGCACTAAACAAGTTTAAAGAACAAGGTGGTTGATTTAATGGATGGAAGTTTAATGTAACAAAGCAAGAATGTAAAAGTGTCCCAATCCTCTTCAATGCAAGAGGACAAGACAAACGTTTTCTCTTATAGGAACAATGGACATGGGTTCATGGGTTCACTTAATCCTCTCTCTCTCATCTATGGTGATTATCATGTTATAGATAAAGTACACACAATTGTCATGTTTTAATGGTAGCTTTTATGACGGCTATATGTCCTAAAACACATAGTTGAAAGAAATACCCATTTGTGTTGCTAGGTCACCCTCGTAAGGCTAGCGTGGTTGCTGTCACTCCCACATCATACTTCTCCCTTTATACCCCAGATAAAGGATGTTGGGCGGTACTGTGTCACTCAATACCTATGCCGTGTCACATCGGCCATCCCGTACCTACATACATCATACTTCTTAATGGACAATATTCTAAACACTAGTGCAATGATTTATATTTCGTGTGTGTGACCACATCTCTCTCATCTATCTACACTTGGTGGTGTCAATCACCTCGTGACAAGGATAAACAAGGCATTATGAATAAATCAAACCATCACATGCATCATAGAATATCTCCAAAGTATGACAAGTCATAAAAGTTCCAACACAACAGTAAATGCATAACAAATATCATCTCATACCACAATATCCACCATAGGAATTACATAGATAACAGTAATCATGTTCAGCCAGCTCATACGGTACCAATTAGTGAAGCTCAAAGAGAGGAGAGATGCATAAGTTACAACCACAAACCCAAGTCCACGGGGTGGACTACTCCCCCTTCATCATTGAGACGGTGGAGAAGTCGTTGGAGAAGATGGAGACCACCCCGGCAGCGCCCCGCCGGAGTTTGCCCCCTCCAATCTGCAGCTCCAGGTCTCTGTTTCGTGGTTTCTGTGTTTCAGCGGCGCCCCTTTCCGAAGGGCGTCGGGGACTATTTTTATAGTCGGTTTTAGGTCAAGACGGAGTCGGTGGCAAAGAGATTGACGACAACGGAGCTCCGAGGCCCAAAAGAGGGGGTCCCACGTGGCCCATGTACCTGGCCGTGTGGGCCCACCTCACTTGGCCCTCGGGTCTCCTTTCATGCGCTTGGCTCCTACGCTTTGTTCCTTCCAAAAACTGATGCTCGTAAAATATTAGGTCATTTGGACGTCATTTGGGTCCCTGAAACATTAAAATATGAAAAATAGGGTTTTCTGCCTGCGCAGGGTTAATTCCATAAAAATAGGAAATAAATAAAATATTCCCAAAATCATTATAAACCATTGATATAACCCTTATATGATGCAAATATGATTGGAATATAAGTAATATAGTGCAAAGTTCATGTATGCATTTTACATGCATCATTATATCATTGTTTTTACATGTTTTAGATGATTTATGGGACTTTCATACAAAGTCCCTATTTTTGGTATTTAATTTCTGGGAGGCAGAAAACCTCCTTTTTCTTGTTTTTAATGTTTCAGGAGCTACAGGGACCCCAAATGGAAAAAGGAAAATTGCACACATGGTTTTTCATCGGGAGAATAACAGAGGGAAGAAGATCAAAGGAAGAAGAGCCACGAGGCACAAAAGAGGGGGGGCCCACGAGGCTAGATTCCTTGACCGCGTGGGGCCCACCAAAATTGGCCTCGGGCACTTCCTTGCTCGGGCCTTTTTAACAACACCTTCGTCTCGCCCAAAAAGTTACGCCCTAATTTTCCCAACTCCATCCGAGGCCGCGGCGGCGGCGAAACTCCTGATTCCCTCCGAGGGGGATCAGATCCTGCTGCTCCGGAGCTCCAGAGAAGGGGGAAATCATCATCATCGTCATCACCTCTCCTCCTTGGCGTGGGAGGAGGCCTCTACATCATCACCATCATCAAGACCAGCACCATCTCCATCATCATCTCCGTGATCCACTCCGTTGCCCTCGTAGTTTGAGAGTTGTTATACCCTAGATACTTGTCTTGTGCTACTATTCATGTTTGTGATTGAGTATTTGTCATTAGTTGGAGGTGAAGTTATATTTTCAGATTGTGTTGTACCATTTATGCCACTGAATATTATCATGTTTGCACGTTGTGAGTAGTTCCCGTATGTTCATGAGGGCATAGGATGGATTGACAATGATTTATATATGACATGTGTTGGTATTTTGTCTAGTGTTTATCTTTTTATGTGATTCTATGATGGTGTTGTACGAACGTCGACTGCACAACACTTCCCCTATGTGGGCTCATAGGAGAACACCGTAGTGTAATGAATTGGGGGAGACTTGGGAGGACATGTAAACCCGAGACCGAGTCATGAAGTTACATTATGAGGGTATTAGTAGCGGGGACCTTAGAATGTAATGCTATGGTGGGACTTTATGTCTTAATAATTCTTGTGCAGTCATTTACTTGGCCACATGATCCATCATAAGGGGGTTTAGTTTATTTATTTAGCTATACCTAACAATGGCTCCGTCCAAAGAAGATTAAAACTTGACAAGATATTCAACGTGTTATTTAATAAATCTCTATGCCTAGCAATATCCATGCCGCCCTCGGGAACGTTTTCCACATATAAGTTACACATCACTTTAGCTTGTCCTCTTGTCACATAGAGGATTGGGCTTTCTCTCTTTGGGAGCTTTCACTTGCTACCATTTATTTTCAGCATCTTTATTCTCTTGCAACTATACAACCAAAAATCCCAAAACACTTGTAACTTTTATTATTTTATTTATCATTCTTGCTAACCAATACCTTCAGCTCCTCGTGGGTTCGACAACCTTTTCTAATCGAAAGGTACTACAATTGATCTCCTGCACTTGGGAGTCATCAAGATACTTTTATGGCGCCGTTGCCGGGGAGCGTAGCGCTATTGGTAAGAAGTTTGGTAAGGAAACTTGAAAGCTGAATTTTATTTATTGTTTTATCTCATTGTTACTATGGCATTTCTGAATCGTGCCTCGCTGCACCTTGCTTTATATGAAAGTGCTTATGCCACTGCTCCTAAAGTGGTTGAAACTACTGTGTCTAAGGTACCTAAAGTGGGATTTAAAATTCCCATTGGTCATGTTAAAAGAGTTATGAAAAATTCATTTGCAGGGGATGGAACTAAGTCTGCACGTGAACACGTGGAGACAATTGAAGACATATGTGGTTTATTTAGACTTCCTGGTATTTCTGGGATCAGGTAAAAAGGAAGCTATTATATTTGTCTTTGTCTGTAATGCTCGCACTACTAGGAAAAGGGCTATAGAGAGGTTGGCATTCTGTGGCGCACCCTTAATTGGTGCGCCACAGAATTATTTCTGTGGCGCATGGATGCTGGTGCGCCATAGAAATCTTGGACTTTCTGTGGCACATCTTTTGCCCATGCGCCACAGAAAGTCAGAATTAGGTGGCGCATGCCCACCCATGCGCCACAGAAAGCCAGACTTCTGTGGCGCACCAGCATCCATGCGCCACAGAAAGAAAGTGGGTCCCACGCGCAATCATTGGTCCACGGTCCATCTGGGGACATTCTGTGGGCACCATGACTGGTGCGACACAGAAACCCAACTTTCTGTGGCGCATGGTGCTGGATGCGCCACAGAAAGTTGGCCCACCAGATCTTCAAAAAGGTGGCAGCACACACTTTCCCCATGCATGTGACCTTCTTCATCCTCCCATCTAGCTCGAGCTCCTCCTCTCTCCCATGCCATTTTGACCATCCTATTCTCCATTATATGTTGTTAAACCTACTTTGTTTGATATATAATTGGTGAGGTCTTGGGGAGAGCCTCCATATATATTCTCCTCCTCTCTTTTTGTCCACTATTTTCTCTCCATCACCACACACTCTCTCTCATCGATCACGGTCACGTCTCGGCAACGGATCTAGATCTACTAGGTGGGTATTGTTGGATGGATATGTGTATGCATGTTTTGTGTGGCCGGCGATGTGTATGGATGTTTGTTAAAGGCATGAGAAACTTGTCGGCGGGCGGTTTGCACGACGATCGATGTTTATACATGGAGCTTGTGTGTGTTGTGCATGTTGTTGCCTTTTGTTGTTGCGTTGCGCCGGCGTGGTGCATGGATGTTTGCCGAAATGTTGATTCATTTCTATTTCGGTAAATTTTTGCACCACATATGTCCTACTTTTAGGGGAAGTCATGCCGAATTTTTTCGTCGAACATTTCCGACTTTCCGACTTCCCGCATGAGAAGCTTGTATGTGTGTGTGCATGTTGCGGTTAATTAATTCTAATTAATAACACATACTGTATATGTATACCGCGTAGGCGACCATGGTCATCAAGATGAGCTCCAGTCGAATCAACAACTACAAGGAAGAAGCGAAGGCGGAAATGATTCGGTGCAACGGGCGCCAGATACGATGTCCGTGTAGAAGTTGGAAATTTGTGAGATTGATCGACCCTGATTCCGGACAATTGGAGGAACACCTGCTCAGGCGCGGTTTCATGGAAGGCTTCAACCAAGCGCCGACAGCAAATGTTGCGCCTGAAGACGAGGGCGGGCAAGATGATCGTGACGAAGGAGATGCCGACGGACATGGTCATGATGGTGGTGGAGAAGACGCGAACACGCCGCAGAGCTCGCTAATGTCGGCCTTGATGGAGTCTCATGTTCAAGAACTGCTCCTCAAGAACGCGAGCACCGTTAGAGAGAAAGCCAAGCTGGCGCAAATGGAGATAGACGGGAAGACTCCGTTGTATCCTGGGTGCCGGCCACATGATACGCACTTGCAAGTAACGCTTGATGCTCTGGAGATAAAGTCGGGAAACAAATGGACCGACGCGAGCTTCAACAAGAACATGCAATTCTTCCACGAGCGTCTTCCCGAGGGGAACACATTGGCAACTAGTATCGAGGAGGCCAAGAAAGTCGTGTGCCCTCTTGACCTACCGCATGTTAAATACCATGCCTGCATCAATGATTGCACAGAACAGCCAGCAGATTGTTTTAGCACTTCAGGCCACACAATTCTATGGCACATCAAGGAATTATGTGGCGCATCTGCTGGGGGATGCGCCACAGAATTCTAAACTTCTGTGGCGCATGCCAGCTCGGATGCGCCACAGAATTCTTTTGCCCCCACTTACATGTGGGGCCGCCCCGCGCTGCCCCTTTCTTCCCCAAATTTTCCTAAGTCCTAACCGTCCCGCGCGCTGTGCCCTCGCCACAGAACCCTCGCCGCCCGTGCCCGCGCTCATGCCTCGCCGTGCCCGTGACCTCGACGCGCCTGTGCCTCGCCGTGCCCGTGCCTCGCCGTGCCCGTGCCCTCGACGCGCCCGTGCCCGTGACATCGACGTGCCCGTGCCCGCCTTGCCGTGCCCGTGACCTCGACCGGCTGCCCTCGACTCGCCGGCTCTCCTCGGCGCCAACCGGCCTGCGCAGGTATCCCTCCTCCCTCCCTGCAATCTTCCTCCTCCTCCCTCCTCCATCCCTCCCATCTTCCTCCTCCTCCCTCCTCTCCATGGAACCTCTTCGATCCTCTCCTGCACACTAGGTGCTTGTGGAAATGCCCAAACCATATTTGCTTGCTGTTGCTTGCTGTGTTGTCACTATATCCATCTGAATAGTGTAGCAATGCCTTGGTGTGTTCTCGGGTATCTATGTTTTGCATCATTCTAGTCATTAGGATCATCTCAAAGATGGTGCCTGCTTCTTGATCATCTCAAAGACTGCAGAGACCTTATTAGCTCACTGTCGATTAGCCCTGCCTTGTCCACTCTTAGTTTTACAGTGCATGAGACTATGTTTCTGTTTTCTGGATGCATGTATGATTCCCTAGGTCTTTACTATGTGAACTGTTGATCTTGAGTGGATTTTACCGTGCTGGTAGAGTAACAGAGTAAACACTAGTAGCACTTGAGTGAATTTCACTTTGCTAGTACAGTAGTAGAGTTGTAAAATTTTACCGTTCTGTTTTCAATTATCGTTGCGATACACTTAATTTTCTGCGTGGTTACTCTTTGATTGCAGGAAAGCGAAGAGAGATACACAGCCATTGTGCAACCGTGTCAGTGGTGGCCACCTCTTCCAGAAAAGGTAGCTGAGATGGTTCTGTGGTGGTGGGCTTCTAGCCACCACATTCTTGTGGTGTTTTTTTGGTGGTTGTTTTGTGGTGGTGGTGGTTCTGTATATGGTGGTTGTGAGATGGTCTTCTGGCCACCACATTCTTGTGGATGAACTGTTTGCAGGTACCCCGTGAGGCCCTTGAGATTGCCGGAATGTCGATTAACTTCCGTTCCGGCAAATTCGGGTACTCCATATGTCCTATTTTTAGCAAAGGTCATGCCAAAAAAATTCGTGAAATTTAGCATGACTTTGCTAAAAATAGGACATATGGGGTATTGCGGCTAACGCATGGGCCGGGGTATCTTAGTACCAATTTAAGTGATGCTTTTGATATATTTGTTGTACTAACTTTTTTCCTCTTTTTCAATGCAGTGCAAACGTGTCCTCACCAGGCCGGCCCTTCTAAGCACATGAGCATCAAAGAACAAGCTAGAGAAAAGAACATGTCGTTCTGGTAAGTGAACCCGGAGATGGAGGATGCGGAGGCCGCCGAACTGGCTCGTGACGGCGATGGTGACTTTCTGTTAGAGGATGCCGACGGAGATGGGGACGCAACCACCACCACCGAGGGCGGCGACCACACGGATGTCGGGGGTGACGACCACACGGATGGCGGTGGTGGTGGTAACCCGACCGCTAAGAAGCTTAAGAAGCAGAGGAAGGACCGGACACCGCAAGCGGTCGGCACCGTCACCGACACGTTCACTAAGGTTTCGAAAAGTGGCCAACCACTGGAGCCTAGGGACGTCGCAAAAGGGTACGACATGCAACTAGGGTGCATCCTCCGGGAAACCGTGTCGATCAACACGTATGACCTCAGGAGCGCGGAGAATGAGGCTTTGCGCACACACCTCATCAAGAAGCTTCACGAACGATACATTTCTCCAGAGGATGGAAACAAAAAGGTGGATGGCTTCGCCATCACGAAGATGAACACCGCCTTGACCAGCTGGAGAGGCCGGGTGAAGGCGAAGATTGAAAAGGGTCTTAGCTGGGAAGAGATCAGTGCCAAAGAGCCGTACATCGACTTAGAAGAGTTCAAGGCATTGAAGTTGGCCTTGGCATCTCCGGAGGCTGAAAAATGGACCGAGTGGGGGAAGAAAATGCGGGCACTGAACTTAGGTAACCACCATTTGGGAAGCGGCGGTTACGCAGGAAAAAAGCCCGTTTGGGACAAGGAGGATGCCGAGGTTGCGAGACTTAGGAAAGAGAACCCGTGGCATAAAATCACGGACGAGCAAGTTAGGAATTTTGTTCGGTCCCGCTACTATCTGAAGCCGGGGACGGGGGAATTCGTTACCGATTATAAAGATGTGTTGGATTTCGAGAAAACGCTGGTAAGGAACTTAATTAACGCGGATATCTCAAAGTCCATTTGCGTTGATTTCTACATGGGTTCACGTTTATTTCCTTTGTCCGCAGGAGGCTGAGTTGAAGGCTGAGGCTAAGGCCGGCCCGTCGTCCCAGGAGGCTCAGGCCGGCCCGTGGGACACGACTTTCAACCGGGCGATGAACGTTTACAAGGGGAGGGACAAGTCAAAGCCGCCGACGTCAGCTGGCCGTGTGACCGGCTTTGGTACGTCGATGAAGTTCATCGAGTACTACAGCACGGACACCGACAAGAGAAAGGAGAGGAGGAAGCCGGCTAAATATAAAGCCGAGGTTCTCGAGCTAAGGAAGAAGCTGGAGCCACTAGAGAAAGAAAAGGTGGACTCCAGCATGGTGGACAATATAGTGGCTAAGAAGGTGGAGGAGACGCTCCGGAGTTTCTTACCCCCTGGATTGATGGAGGGGATAGCTGCTGTGGGGACCCCGGACTAGCTGTCCGAAATACCCTTGTGCCTACATATCAGCGATCCCATGATCAGTGCGTCGCTGAAGCACAATTAAACTAGTAACCAAAGAACATCCATACATACCGAATTTATTTACTTACTTGATTGAAGTGATCAACTTCATCAGGTACTTGCAGCGGAAATCACCAATCAACGTGGAGCCCAAGTCATTTGCCATAACCCTACAGGCAGCAACTGACTGGGAAGCGCCCTAGTTCGCATTGACGTCATCGAAGCCGTCTTCCTTAATCTGCTCTTCTCTAGAATCTGGCTAAGACAATAGCCAGGGACGAAACCAATATGAGTACATTTGATTGTACTCGCAAACTACCCCAACTTGAGTATGCACTGTTTTAGTTTTATTTTTATTTCAAAGACTTTTATTATTGAAAAACATCTTTATATCTTTATTGAAAAACATCTCTATATATATTTATTTAAAAAGGTAAGAAGAAGTTTATAACTATCCTTTAAGAAATCATCATTTTAGCTGCTCCTCCTAAACTCCTCCTTTATCCGACCATAACCCAATCATGGTTCCAATCACATCACAACCTCGTACCAACTCATTTGGTACAGGTATGAAACATCCTCTCCACATCAATTTCCTCAACACAGTCCAGAGTTTGCAAAACTTTGCACATGGCCTTAGTAGTTCTTCCCAACTGTCCATATCCGAGGACTCGGCTATTCGAATAGTTTTACCCTCTGCAGAGGTAGCACGCTTTTCCCACACCCATCCGGTCACTCATCGTGTCAGCCACGTCCCGCCATACCAGGGGTATGCGAAGTTGAGTTCCCGGCCATAGCCTGTCCTTTGCTCATGCTAGTATAGGACCCTGCCTCTACGACACTTTCCATCGACACTTAAATCCTCAGAAACTAAGTGTGAGGACTCGTAGTTCTGCCCGGCGGACCCAAGGGAGCCCTTCAATCCTCTTTCTCCCATACGATCATACCGGCTTCCGGTAGACTTCACTTAAGAGGACCCAGGTCAGGGGGTAGGTCCTCAGACCATCCCCTCATGGAACGAGGTTATCCTCGTTATTGAGGCATCCAGTACTAACACGAGCAAATTATATGACTACGCCCTTGCCCATATGTGGGTAAATGTGGTCGCACAGATTTTCGGCTGGGGGCGTAAGTACAAGGACACAATGTGCATTTTTCATAAACATCCCCATTCTCCATTTCTCCACTTCAATACCGACCTTTCGGCATTTCATCTCCATTCCAGTACTTTCAAAGGAGTTTTGAACAAACATTGTTTTTCCATCCTATAGTTTTAAATAACTACCCTATACTTCTACATAGGGTGGCAAAAATAGTTTTCATATATTTGTAAAAAGGGTTTTTCCAAAATTATTGATACTTTGAATAACTCATGTGATCAAAGTAGATGTATATAAATGCAAGCTCAGTGAAGTAGCTTGCCTGCTTTCGGCATAATGTTCCTGGACTTCTTCTCACTGATCAAGGAAATAAACTCCGATCCTTCTTCAATAAATCCTTCCAACGATCACTCCGGTAACGGCTTATATCTAGCGTCGTAACAAGAAAAGAACACACTTAACATACAGTAGAACACTCTAACAACAAAACATCAAGCAATACTAACAAACAACAATCAAGAGGGAAGACTATCATTTAACAAACAAGTTGGGCAATCACCACGCTACTCATGTTTATAAAGATATGGTTAAGGTTGTGGTTAAGCATCTTTATTTAAATAGGAAATACTTCAGACAAAAGTTCTCTGTAATTCAAAATATCTCACCAAGTTAAGGTGAAGACATCAACATGAACAAGCAATACCTACAATTACTAAACTACTCCATCAAGCATCACAACAACTCTCAACCATCACACACAGCTACTGCACACACAAAGCAACACAATTTGATCTCAATTTAATTGAATTGACTAATATTTAATTAGGTCTTAAATATGGCAGAAATTAGTGGTGCATGTTTAATTGCATAACTTGGGTTCTGTTGGTCACAAAAATACAAACTAAATTTCTACATAAAGCTACTGAAGTGTAGAAGACAACACACTTGGATTTGATTCATTTGGAGTTATTAAACTCCCTACATAATTGTTTTAATCCAGTAAGTTATTAATCAAGTTTTTGCTACAACTCAAGTTAATGTTATTCAAAAATTAAATCCTTTTAGGGGTAACTAACCTTGACTAAATGTGATCTAACAAAATTGGTCCTAACTCATTTGGAGTAACCATTATTTTTCTATAATTGTTTTAGTCCAGAAAGGTTTTCTAATAATCAAACTAATGCCATTTACTTAATAATGCTCAATTAAATCTACCAAAATTAGGGGAGCTAAGTTATCACAGTACTAAGCTAACAAAATTGGATTGGCATCATTTGGACTATTTGAGTATCAGAAACAAACAAGTTTAGAATCTAAACCTTCTGTGGCATTTTAAATAACACATTTTTAATATTAAACTAAATGAGATGAAACCACTTCAGTGAGTTAAAGAATTTCATAAGCTTTCCAGAACATTTGAGTTTGATTTATTTGGATTCCTAGATCTTGAGATATGGAGTTATTTACTTTCTATACGATTTATTTTAGCCAACAATCAAAAATGTAATCACACAAAACTAATTTAACAACAAGTTAAACAAGCATAGCACTCACTAACAGTACTAACATATGCCAACATGCTAACCATAGTAACTAGCAAGCAATAGTACCAGAACAAGCATTTGCAAGAATAAAACATATTTTTAATAACAAGACCATTTTAATTATTTTCTTTCAAATAGAGGCAGAAACATTATTTTTACTAAATATTACACCTAGGGAGTTCTGTCAATCAAACAACCATGCAAACTTGGGTTTGTGTTCTCTGTTGCTATTAGAAACTACTCCAAGTGAGTTTGATCCAAAAAGTTATTTACATAATTTATTAAAAATGCACAAAGTGCTTGCTGGCCTAAACTAGAAATGGATGCAACTTTTGTTCTAAGCATCCAAAACACATGAGACCAATTTCTACTGAAAGGTAATGTGAAGATCTTTCTAAAACCATTGGATTCACAAATTTTAGATCAACACAAATTAAGTTATGGACAAAACACTGATTGTGACCAATCATAGCACAGCATTTTTCAAAGACACACAAATCAATATTTTTCAGATCTGTAAGTTAGAAATGACTCCAAACTCATTAGGTTACTTGTGTGATTTTTGGTTTGGCCAAAATTGCATGTGAACTATTTTAAAATGATTTAAACTAGAGGGCCAGAAATAGATCTACAAGAAATAGAATAAACCACCTAAAAAAAAAGGTCAACGGGCTGGATCTGCTGGATCTGGGCCGTGCGGTGCAGGGAGTGGCCCAGCTCGCGACCCACTCAGGCGAGCGAAGCGGTACTGGGCCGCGTCTTCTTCCTCGACACAGCGACGGCGAGGTACGGTGGGGAAGCACGGCGAGGTCACGCGGCGGCTCCGGTGCTTCTGGAAAGAAAAGGAGATGCCCGTGAGAGAGATCGCGATGAGGGGAGCTTGATGGCACAGAAATGGCGAAGAGAGGTGGCCTGAGTCCACCGTGAGCTTGCTCGACATCCCGGTGGCCGGAGCAAAAGGGGAAGAAGACGGCGACGGCTATCCCGAGCTCCAACCTTCGATTCCTAGCACGGGGATAGAGAGGACGATGCGTCTGAGCTTCTGGCGGTCTTGGTTTTGCTCGGGGAGCTCTCCATTGCCGGCGATGCGCGACGGCAACTCGGCCGGGGTTCTTGTCTGTGGAAGAAAAGAATGGAGAGGGGGAGAGTGAGGGAGCAGGGGAGCAAGGAGACAGTGGAGTGCTTCTTATCGCCTTCGCAGGGCAGCGCAGAGAAGAGGGGTCCAGGCGGTGTCGACATGCCGGGGAGAGCACGGCGTCGTCGGCGAGGGAGCACGGCATCGGCGGCGTGTGGCGTTGGAGCTACAGGAAGTCAATGCAGATTTTGCAAAACGCCCCTTGACAAATAGTTTTCCCTCACAGATAGGTCCTTCTTCCTATTTCGTTTATTTCTTTTTAAAACCAGTAGGTTTCAGTGATTTAATTGGGGTGCTTAAACATTTTACAAAAATTTGAGAAAATTCAGGTAGCCTCCCATATATATGAGGAAGCTCCACAAAAATTGGTTTTTGAAAATAAAATGTTTTGAACCATTTTTATTCATAGGATTTCTATAAATCATTTTTGGTAAAAACTAAATTAACATTTCTTTTATATTTTGAAGCAAGTGATAAAATATGGTTTTGAACTTTTGGAACTTCTTTGACAAATATGATAACTTCAAATAAGTTTTATTTTCATAGAGAAAACATTTGTTTGAAAGGAATAGATAGTTCGGTAGGGAAATTGATTTATTAAGACCATGTCTTTTAATTCATGATCTAAAGGTTCTGTTGTTGAATAACTTGAGGGGTTTGTCTTTATTCAAGTCATACTTCAAAATTGGTTGTCAAGTAAGTTCTATTTTAGTACCAAGCACACCTGAGGAATTATCCTCACAAGCAAACAATCACAACCATATCAACACACAACAATGATCACACAATCAAAGCATTCAGCAAGCCACATCAAACAAGCAACAATATAAGTTCTCAAACAAATATCAAATACTTAGTTAGGTGGTGGGTTTTGTGATCAAGTATCATCATGTCAATTAGGATGTTGAAAAAGCTCAACTCCATAATTTGATATTTTTCAAAAGGGTTGCTAAAATATATGGGTAGTATATTTCCCACTTTTATTGTTTCCAAAAGGAGTGAACATAGGAGTTTATAAAATAGCAGTTGTAAACGGTCAAGGTTGAAGAATAGATAGGAGATAACATATGAATCTCCATATTTTAGGAAACACATAATTTTGGAAATACTTTTACTTTGTCAATAAAGGATGATTTGGTTGTTGCCAAAACCAAATTTTTTTTTGATGACATTTGAATAAAACAGGAGTGACAGAAGATATATGGAATTGTTTTCCTTGTCATAACATGATCACCAAAGTTTAGTATACTTTTATCTTGGTTAAGTTCTTAGGTTTATATTTAGTGGTCAAACCACTTCACACAAGGTTAAGCAGAACAATATAAAGGGAAACACAATCAGTTGTAAAATATTTTAAAAAAATTTGTTGGTTCTGAATTTTGGGTCTGGTAAAACTAGGTTTTTCTTGGTTTCAAAATTTGGGATGTTACAGCTGCTTGGCAAGCGGGAGGTCAACAGGGGCCGATACACGTGCCCAGCTACGCCGGCAGCACCTCCATCAATAACGTGTCGCCGGTCCTGGTGACCCCACCGGTGCCCCCCAGCCGGAGAATAATGACAATGCGCACGAGCGCCCGGAGAATGATAGGCCGGCCGCCGGCACCGGCGCCCTTGTCTCGACATTAGCCGAGCTCGACGCCAACAACAAGGTAACTAATTAGTTAGTCTGCGACAGCTCCTATGACTATATATGCCTTTGAAGACTGTCATATCTCATGCATGGTGCCCAACATGTGTTGATTCCCAGGACATGCCTTGCATACTCCTGCATAGGGTAGGGGCCGGAGGCGAGTTGAAGGAAGTCGCAACGGCCAAGATCATACAACCTTTGACCCGCGATCTGCACAACACCCGAATGAGCAAGGACGTGATGAAAGTCAATGTTCGTGAGGTACTGCCTGAGTTCCGTGACATCGACCCCCCCATGCAACCTCAGGAGCCGAGAAACACATGAAGCTTGGCGAATTAGGGTCGTGGATGTTGGAATGGCCGAAGACCCAGATTCGTCTTGGGGATGTTCTTCATGGGTACAGACGCACCAGCGGCGCCACCTCGAGGCCCCGGCCCCAGGTCGTTCGGCCCCCGTCGAGGAGGCCACGACAAGCTGTTGCGGATGAACCGATGCCACAAGCAGCCGTCGCCACCCCCAGAAGGAACCGCCGGTCGCCGCCACCACCGGCCGGAAGCTACCGCCGGTCACCCCCACCACCGGCCGGAAGCTACCGCCGGTCGTCGCCTCAACCAACCGCCACAAACAGTTGTTGGGAACGTCTTCACCGCAACCGTCCAAGGTTAGTTCTGACTTTCCGAATTCCCCGACTTTCCGACTTTCCGGACTAACGGATGTGCTATTGTTTATGTTTAGGACAAAGCCGTTGCACCTCAACTTGGTGGCAACGATGACAATGAGGAGGAGGAGGATGTCAACGTCGATGAGTACATCAACACTGGCGCCTGCCGGGATGATATGTACATGCCTCTTGTGGATGAAGAACCCTTCCGCGACCACTGCGGTGAACCTGCTCGTCCCACTTCATGCACACAGCACCTGGCCTTCACCGACACGCCTCCGGATGCCGGCGATCATCAAGCTCAACCGGGTAACATTTTCAGCCCTAACACACTGCATGAAACAGTTAAAGTGGGGTTCACTGCACCCCCACAATCCCTAGAGACGAAGAAAAAGAAGAAGCAAAGGAAGAGAAAAGCATCCTCTGCGAGCCAGCCAGATCCTAAGATCCGGGGTCTTGAAGACACGATTCCACGAGGCTACCCCCGAGTTCATGAAGCTGGTAAACCTATCTTGTCTGGGGACTTGCTCCGCCTTGCAGAAGGACCCATGATTACTTTGCAGAATCTTGTCTTGTATCTAGAGGAGACCCTTCCTAAAGAGGAGAACCCGAGTTACCTGGCGTTCGCGGTCAAGGTGCCAAAAGAGTTGGTGGACTTCGTCCAGGAAGACCCCGCGGATGTGTTCTTCATAGCGTACGAGGACATCTTCAACCTGTTTCACTCCAAACGGCTGGACTATAACATGGTCCGCCTATATGCGCTCGATGCGGCGAGGAAGATCATGAGAGATGATACCCCGTACATCGCGATAGTGGATCCCTACTACATGCGCGACAACCATCTGGTGGAAGGATCAACGACACGGGAAATGGCCAAGAAGTACCTCGTTAGGGTCTTCCTGGCCAACAAGAGGAAGAACGCCCTTCTTCTGCCTTACTTTTTCGAGTAAGTACACATCCGCTCGCCACCGTCCTATCTTATGCCTTATTGTACATTTCTTCCATCGCTGATCCTTTGTCCAACATTCCGCTTCAATTGTGTTGAGCAGGGACAAGTACTGCGCACTCATCTACGTATCCCCGAGGTGGTCCGTTGCCACTTATTTGGACTCGGGGAATAAATCCGGCCAGCCGAGATCATACAACAGATTAAAGGGTGTTCTCGATGATGCTCTCGAGGCCTATGCCAAAAAGGGCGGCCCCTTCCATAAGAACTCGGAATTTTTCACGGAGGACGACAACACACACAAATTCTTGCATGGGATCCAATTCCATTGCATCAAGCAACTAGATGGCAGCGTGATGGAGACCTACTACGCCCTCCATCACCTTAAAGCGATTGTCCGGGATTGCGAGAAAACGAAGATTGCATCTAATCTCGCAGAATACTCCAAAAACGCGGATGAGCTCACCGATGCTGATTATAGACAAGACTTCCATCGCATCCGGCTGCAGTTAACAACGATCATCCTCGAGGATGTCATTCACGCCTCAGGGTCCTTCCACTTCAACAGAGGTAGGATGTATTATAAAAGATAGCCTTGCTAAGCATTACTAGCTAGTGTGTACTTTTTTGTAGAAGTGCATGTGTAGGGTTATATATTATATATATGCTATTCTATGAAACCCAAATAGGATAGCCATATGATTTCCAACCATGACAATTGATTGATCGTCTTGCCTCTCTACTTAGATGAATAAATTATACTCTATGTATATCACTAACCAATATATATCCCAATCCATCTTCAGCGTTGTCTCAGAGGGAGATCGCAGAACGACTAGAGGTGAAGAATGACACCAGGGAGTGGAGGACGAGAGGGGGCATTCTACCATTCCCGGCTCCGCTCAAGAAGAGGAAGCCATGATCATGCATGCTCCCGCGCGTTCTTGCTCACCATCATCGCCGATTTGTACTACATTTGATCATAGTTAGGCGGCGAACACTTGATTTGTAATGTGTAGTGTGAAATGATGAACTTTTGTTTGTATCATGACTAATTGTGTAAACATTCGGCACTTTTGTGACTATGTGTATATATGTATCCCGATCGGGCACTAAGTAATATGTGTGATGACATATTGATTAATGTGTTTGTCTGTTTATATACCTGTCAAATATACCTGTATTTCTGTATAAACCTGTATAAATCCTGTATATACTTGTATTTGTACAGCAAAATGAAAAAATACCTGTATTTCTGTTTCATATTTCTGTGGCGCACGCTTTTTTTTTGTGGCGCACCACTTTCTCTAGCGCACCAAGGAGCAGTGCGCCACAGAATTCCTCTGCATAGGGTGCTGCCGAGCTATTTCTGTGGCGCACCACGCTGGGTGCGCCACAGAAATATTTTTTGTGGCGAGATTTCTGTGGCGCACCCAGCAAACCTGGGGGTGCGCCACAGAAAGCCAAAAACGTGCGCCACTAATAGGCCTTTCTGTGGTAGTGTCGTATTTGGTTCAGGTCTTTGGATGAAGAAGTCACATTTGAATGGAGTATCTCGAGGAAGGTTTTCTTTCTTAAATATTTTTCTCCTAAAGAAGCTTATGAGAACCGCTGCTATATATTTAATTTCTGGCCACATCTGGGAGAGAGTATTACTCAAGCTTGGGGGAGGTTAAAGGAACTCCTTCGCAAGAATCTTTGTCATGATCTTACAAGGAAAATTACATTGATAAACTTTTATGTGAGGCTACCAAGGAAAGACAAGGAATTTTTGGATAATTCATCTGGTGGAAGTTTTACAAATAATACTAAAGAAGAAGCATGGAATTTACTAGAGGTTATTGCTGAGAATACTTGTCATTGGGATCTTGATAAAGGTAATGAACCCTATTTGGACTATGAATATTCATGTGTAGAAAACTTCTCTACTTCTCTTTTATTTAAGAACCTGTGTGATAATTTTGGTCTTGATCCTTATGTTTTAACTGAGATAGCTAAATCTTTTGCTGGTCATATTGGTGTTCCGAAAAGTGGATATGAAGTTTATGTTGAACCTGTTAAACAATCTATTGTTGTTCCTAAAGTTATTAAACAGGTAGAACCAGTGTCATCTGTGACCATTGAGGAGTATGTTGAACCACCTCCATATCCAAACCAAGTTAAGGAAAATTTACTTATTGCTGTTACTAACAAGAGTAACAGAAGATGTTCTCAGCCTTATGAACAGGTGGAAGTCAATAGCCAAATTTCGATTATCAAACAATTAAATGAAGAAGACCCTATTGATGTTTATTTATGTGAAGATTCTACTAAAGTTATTAAAGGCAATTCGGCAAAGGTCGGTAAGCCTATTATATCATGCTCTATTGGGACTTCAAGTTATCATGGTCTATGTGATATTGGAGCAAGTATTAGTGTCATTCCATATTCTCTTTATCTTGAAATCAAGCCTGATATTGATCCTATCATTATGGAAGAGACAGGTATGACAATTCAACTTGCTAATAAAGATTATATTAGTCCATTTGTAATTGTTAGAGATGTTGAAGTATTGGTTGGCAAAATAAAATGTCCTGCTGATTTTATTGTGCTTGGTTGCCCTCAAGATTCATTTTGTCCTATCATTTTTTGTAGACCT
Organism: Poa pratensis; assembly: GCA_947311845.1. NCBI lineage: Eukaryota > Viridiplantae > Streptophyta > Magnoliopsida > Poales > Poaceae > Poa > Poa pratensis. The sequence goes on along the minus strand of CAMZMU010000096.1, from coordinate 34,138,066 downwards.
TTCTTACACACTGTTGGTGCTGAAATTAATTTGCCTAAAGAGAAAGTGTTTATTAAGTGTGCTGGAGAAAAACTTGAATTCAACTTTTCTAAATCCGCTGATAAACATTCAGAGAAAGAGCCAATTTCTGAAGATATAATTGAAACTCTTGCTCATATAGATGTAGCTTCATCAGACGTGGTAGAACGTTATATGCTTAATCAAGATGAACCATTTAATGATGAAGAAAATGATGTTTTAGAACAAATATTATGACAACAACCCCCACAATTACAATTGCATATCCCACCTGATAATTTAGGAGTACTACCACCACCTAAAGAAGATCCTAGTTTTGAATTAAAACCTTTGCCTAAAAATCTTAAATATGCATACTTGGATGAGAAGAGCATATATCCTGTTATTATTAGTGCTAACCTTTCAGCTGAAGAAGAAGAGAAATTACTTGATGTACTGAAAGCTCACCGACCAGCCATTGGATACTCTCTCGATGATCTTAAAGGTATAAGCCCAGCTCTATGTATGCATAAAATTAATTTGGAGAGGATGCAAAACCTGTTGTTGATTATCAACGCCATCTCCATCCAAAAATGAAAGAAGTGGTAAGAAAGAGGTAATAAGACTTATTGAATATGGTATCATTTATCCCATAGCTGATATTAAGTGGGTTAGTTCTGTCCATTGTGTTCCTAAAAAGGGTGGAATTACTGTTGTTCCAAATGATGAGGGTGAACTTGTGGCTCAACGTACTGTTGTTGGTTATAGAATGTGTATTGATTTCAGGAAGTTAAATAAAGTAACTCGTAAAGATCATTACCCATTGTCGTTTATTGATCAAATGTTAGAAAGGTTATCTAAACACTCTCACTTTTGCTATTTAGATGGTTATTCAGGTTTCTCACAAATTCCTGTCCATAAGGATGATCAAGAAAAGACCAATTTTACTTGCCCATATGGTACATTTGCTTATAGGAGAATGCCATTCGGTTTATGTAATGCTCCTGCTAATTTTCAAAGATGCATGAATGCTATATTTGCTAATTATATTGAAAAGATTATGGAAGTTTTTATGGATGATTTTTCTGTGTATGGTACTTCCTTCGATAATTACTTGTTCAACCTTAACAAAGTTTTGCACCGATATGAAGACCAACATTTAGTTCTCAATTGGGAGAAGTGTCACTTCATGGTTACTGAAGGTTAGGGATGAAAACGGAGCGGATACAGACGGAACTGACTGGTGCCACATTTGTTTTCATATTTTTTTACGGAACCGGAAACAAATACAGAAACCCGGAAACAAATACGAAAACAAATATCGTCGGAAACAGATACAGACCAAATACGGTGCGGAGATGGAACATAAAACAAATCTTTACCGGAACTGAGAGGCGCCTTAAATAATTAAGGAAAAGGCAAACAAATCAACAAACTTTTCAAGTTTCTAAGATGAAATAAAATTATAAGGAGTTATCATAATAATATAATATAGTCTGTCTAAGTTATCAACGATGGCAACATTGAAAATATATATTGTCGTCCTTGTCCCTAGTATAACACTTAAATAACGACATGAGTGAGAGATGATATGTGAATACATAGGTCCTAATCATGGTAGCTTCAGATTCTTTTCATTTTTATTAAGTATCTAAATGTTCTCACTAGAATTTCCATATCTATTGGATTTAAATTCACAGGTAACAAAAAACGGAAAGTTCGGTATTACCGGAAACAGAATTTCCGTTTCCGCAGTCGTTCCGCCGGAATACGTTGTTCCGTTTCCGTTTCCGTTTCCACATAAAAGTTTCCGTTTCCGTTTCCGTTTTGCAGAATTCCATTTCCGTTTCCATATTTCCATTTCGTTTCCGTTTTTCCACGGAAAAGTCGGAAAGATTCCATACCGTTTTCATCCCTACTGAAGGTATTGTCCTTGGACACCGGATTTCTGGAAGAGGAATAGAAGTTGACCCAGCGAAGATAGAAGCTATTGAAAATCTACCATACCCAACGGACATCAAAGGTATAAGAAGTTTTCTTGGGCACGCAGGTTTTTACCGTAGGTTTATTAAAGATTTCTCCAAAATATCAAAACCTCTAACCAATCTTTTGCAAAAGGACGTTCCTTTCTCTTTTAATGATGATTGCATTGAGTCCTTTAATATTTTGAAGAGTGCTTTAATAAGTGCTCCTATTATTCAACCTCCTAATTGGAAATTGCCTTTTGAAATCATGTGTGATGCTAGTGATTATGCAGTTGGGGCTGTTTTGGGCCAACGTGTTGATAAGAAACTGAATGTTATTTATTATGCTAGTAGAACACTTGATGCTGCTCAAAGAAATTATGCTACAACTGAAAAAGAATTTGTAGCAGTGCTATTCGCTTGTGACAAATTTAGACCTTATATTACTGATTCCAAAGTCACAATACATACTGATCATTCTGCTATTAAATATTTAATGAATAAGAAAGATGCTAAGCCTAGACTAATAAGATGGGTACTTTTATTGCAAGAATTTGATTTACACATTGTTGATAGGAAAGGGGAAGATAATCAAGTAGCTGGTCATCTTTCTAGAATGGAAAATATACCTGATGATCCTGTTCCTATTAATGATAGTTTTGGTAATGAACAACTTGCAAATATTAATGTTTCTAGTGCTAAAGTTGCATCACCATGGTTTGCCAACTATGCAAATTTTATTGTTGGTAAAGTTTTACCTCCACACTTCATTTATCAACAAAAAAAGAAATTCTTTTATGATCTTAGACATTATTTTTGGGATGATCCTTTTCTTTATAAGAAAAGTGTGGATGGTATTATTAGACGTTGTGTAACATCCTGGAATTTGGCCTTTCAAAAATTTCTTTTAAAAGTTTTGTCATCTGTTTTGGATTTAATTTGCCCTCGATAAATGACCTTTCCGATTTTCAATCTTCGACGAAATCTTACCAAAGTTTGGGATCATGAGTTTTGTGTTCTCTCCCACTTGGTATCTTGTTTACTGGGCCCCAAAACCCCAAAATCATTTTCTAAATATTTCTATTTACCGTTAAAACAAAATCCCTTTATTTGAGCTTTCCAAAGGAAGTACTTGAAAACTTGTGCTAAAAATTCTCCAAAAATTAGGGAAGGATCCCTAGGCAATATATAGCCTAATTATGCAAAAATATTTGGCTCACACTTGAGGATATACCTCATATCTTTTCCATCTTTTTTCTGCCCTTTAACTCAAATGATTTTAAAATCCAGTCAAATGTTTTTTCTAAAGTGAGGCAAGGGCATAGATGCAAGCACAAGGTGTGTCTACACCTCAGGGCAGAAGGGTAGCCTGACCAAAAATGTTTTGCTTAATCAAAATAAATGTTTTCATTTTGGCCAGTATGGTTTTTCAAAAGTTCTAGTCGCACCAAGTTTTGAATTTGCAAAAACTTTATTCAGGAAAGTTGAAGGTTTTGAAATTTGGCACACGGAGGTGAAAACCTCATCTCGTTTGGAGCACGGATCTGGGAGATATCGCTCGATGCCGCTTCTGGCATGTCCAGAACGGTGGTCACCGCCGGCGTGGCCGTGCACGACGGCGCCGCCACGTTATGTTCGTCGACGTTCTGCATCCCCGCGACCCAAACCACGCCCAGCGTGTTCCCCTCCTTCCCCTGACTCACCCAGCCTCCACGCGTCGCCGGAGATGAATTCCCCACGCGCCACCGACGCATCCCGACGCGCCGCTCAGCACAGCGCCGCCCGGGGCCCCTCCGTCAGCGACTCAGCCGCCCCCGAGCTCATCCACTCCCTCCCTCCTGTGCCGCGTGCGTTACTGTGCCAGCGGTTTCACGACGCGCCACACGCACAGCCTCCATGCCGCTGCTGACACCTCGCCGCGCCATTAACGGCGGCCAACTCTCGGGGAGGGTATAAGACGGCCACCCCAGGCCTCTCCAAGCACCACACCCCCTCTCTCGACCTCCCAATCTTCTCCCAACGCAGTACCAGAGCCCGTAGAGCACCACAGCACCGGAATCAAGCTCGCCACCGCCGCTCGGAATCCGCTCGAAATCCTCTCCAGCAGCCCCTCCCCCGCCAATTCAGCACGCACACCACCTCTCTGGACCACGATGGACCTCCAGCTGCCCTCGCCTGGGTGAACGGTGGCCGGAGCCGTCGTATCCTTCCTCGACATTTCGCCGGAGCCGCGGGAGGAGAAGCTCTGCTCCAGCCCGACCTCCCCGTCAACCGTGAGTGCACGGACAAGCTGCGCCAGGCCTCCCCGAGCCGTTCTGCTTCCTCTCCCTCACCTCCCCGTCGCCCTAGCTCTCTGGAATCGCCGCCGGTGAGTTCGCGGGAGACGGCCGCCCTGTTCTTCTTCTTCCCGCGCAGAGTAACGGTTCGAGTAGTGCCTATGACATGTGGGACCCACTAGTCAGGGTTTTAATATTAAACCGAAACGTTTTCCTGTTTTTTTTCTGTTTGAAATTAGGCAGAATATTACCCCAACTTTAAAAGGGCATAACTCCCTCAAAAATAGTCAGACAAATATGAAACAAATTTTGCTAGCTTTGTTTTGAAATTGTTTATCCATTGGCATCAAAATATTTTGGTTTGGAGTTTGTTTGCTTAGTCCTTTATTCAATGGCTTAGGAAGGGTTTGTGATGCTTTATTTATGCTTGTATTAGATTTAAACCTCTCCCAAGAAGTCGAAGTTGTTCCGGAACCCTACCCCACTACTGACGGCAAGCCATCAACCCAATCTCAAACTTGGTCGAACCCTAGAAATTAAATTGGTTGCTTAAGTTGATTGCTATTGCACCTCACATGCCATGTTGCATTTTAAATTATCGCAATTACCTTATAATTACTTATCTACGCATCACCCCCATTCCCGAGGCGATGACCGGAGGAACCGTCACAGTCAAAGGAATGGGGAAACATTACAACTGTGCGCCTCGCACTTGCGTGGCTTTGTTTGCTTCTTCTTCTTCGCCGAGGTGAGGAGCAGACGAATGTCGTCTTATGATCCTCGGAGTTGGGGGCATTTGCCAAAAGAGTTATTTGCTTCTTCTCCCTCCGTCAAACGTGGTTGGCGTAAGCCCACCTGGACTGCGACGCTTGGGACATTTGCTTTCCATTTGGATCTTTTTGCCAAGATTGCTGACACCACGTCAGGTTAACCCTCGAGTGGAATGGATGCTTTCTTTCTTATGATTGCTTTTCAGTTTATTATTTTGATGACACCGGCTGGGGAAACCGCCATAGTCATCCGACTAACCCACTGTACTATTTTCCGCGAACATTGTTTCATGGTGACGCCGGCTGGGGGAACCGCCATAGCCACCGATGTATACTTTATGCTATTTCTTGAACTACCTTGTGAATATCATTATTGCTTGGTTCATGTTGGTAATTAAAATTTGACTAAGAAGATAATCACCTCCCTCGACTAGATTGAGTCACATAGTGCCACCCACCAGACACAACAAGCACAACCACGCGTCGTTGAAATGGGTAGATCATGGCCGAGTATTCTATCAAGCCTCCTTTGACGCCACCCTTTTGGCAAGTCTAGTCGGTTACCTTTGTGGTCGGGGCTAGTCTTGCGAAGGTTCCGGAGCTAGGCGTCGCTCATCTGTTGGGGGCGTGCCGGATTCACTTCGTCATAAGACTTGGTCCCTCGGGCGTGTCGGTGGCTACATAGGGAGTGTCTGGGTAGGATAAGCAGCCGTGGAAGTGTGGGTTTGTGCTGCCGCCGTGATCGGTTTTAGTACTTCGGTACCGGCGGTACAATCTTAGACTTCAGCGTGTGGATAAATGTTGCCACCTCTCGAGAGTGTAAATCTAGAATCTAGCCTTGTCCCTAGGTTATGGGGCGGTGTTTGGGTCAAGTCACGCTATGAGTCAGTCCAGTCGAACTTGGAGAAATAAAGAATGGAAACCCAACGGTCACGTGGAAATTCGACAGTCTAGCCAGAGTTGGCTAAGGACTTGAGAACCGATAAATAAGCCAGAGTTGGCTAAGGACTTGAGAAACGATAATTAAGCCATAGTTGGCTAGAGGCTTGGAAGCCTAGTTGTGGTTACGAGTTGTTGGGTGAGAAACGTGATCTCACTCGATAACGCGAAACGTCCCTACTAAGGTAAGTAGGTAAGTTAAGTCCAACCGTTAAGCTTGGACTCACACTTATATAACCGAACTTATGCCATGCTACTTTCCGAACTTATGCCATGCCATATAGATAGGCCTTGTTTGATTTTTGGCTAATGTCTTGCGAGTACATTCCATGTACTCACCTGGCTTTTCATGTGGCCAGACCCCGCTGCACCTGTCGCCGAGTACCCGCTGTACGAGAACTAGGAACCCGTGTCCCAGGCAGAACCCCGTGGAATAAGGCCGTCGTGCCACGCTACTATCTACGTATCCGCTGCGATCTCTGATGGAGGCTCGATGTTAGAAAAATAATGTACATACCGTTGTGTGCGCATGTTGCGCGACCGCTGGAGCCTCACCCCGTGTTGTAATATATTGTAACCGTCCGAACTCGGAGCCTTGAATATATTTGGTTATGTTTTTGTGTATCAAGTTATCATATATCCAGTGTTTCTGGGGCTGGTATATGGGGTAGCTCGATCATCTGGATCGGGGTGCCACACGTTGTGTACCTGAGCATGAACAACATGCTATTATAAGAGATTGTCATGATAGTCCCTATGGAGGGCATCATGTAGGAGATCATACAGGTGCAAAGGTATTACAATCTGGTTTTTATTGGCCTACTTTACTTAAGGATTGTGTTGAATATGTTAAATCTTGTCATAAATGTCAAAGAGTAGGAAATATTGGTAGGAGAAATGAAATGCCTATGAATTATTCTTTACCACTTGAGCCATTTGATGTGTGGGGTTTTGACTTTATGGGACCTTTCCTAGCTTCAAAGACAAAGCATACTCATATTTTGGTTGCAGTGGATTATGTTACAAAGTGGGTGGAAGCGATTCCAATCAAAAGTGCAGATCATGTCACTGCAATGAAGATGCTCAAGGACATCATTTTCCCTAGGTTTGGTGTTCCTAGGTTTTTAATTACTGATGGTGGTTCTCATTTCTTGCATGGCATCCTTAGGAAAACATTGGCAAAATATGATGTTAACCATAGAATTGCATCTCCTTATCACCCTCAAACAAGTGGACAAGTTGAATTAACTAATAGGGAAATTAAACTCATTTTGGAAGACAGTGAATAAGTCTAGGTCTGATTGGCCACTTAAAATTAATGATGCATTATGGGCTTATAGAACTGCTTTTAAAAATCCTATGGGAATGTCTCCTTATAAAATGGTTTATGGAAAAGCTTGTCATTTACCTGTTGAATTAGAACATAATGCCAGATGGGCTATTAAACAATTGAACTTTGAATTTAAGACTGCAGGAGAGAAGATAATTCTTGATTTAAACTTACTAGATGAATGGAGGAACGAAGCTTATGAAAATGCTAAAATGTTTAAAGAAAAAGTAAAGATTTGGCATGACAAGAAAATTAAGAGAAAATAATTCAAAGTAGGTGATCAAGTTTTATTATACAACTCTCGTTTCAAGTTTTTTGCAGGGAAGTTAGCTTCAAAGTGGCAGGGACCATTAGTGATACAGGAGGTGTACCGTTCAGGAGCTATCCGTCTTCACGGTGACATGAAAGGTAAACCTCATGTAGTTAATGGACAACGCCTTAAACATTATATTGCAGGAAAGAGCTTCATCGGATGGTGGAAAAGTTGAACTTAGAAACACCGGAGGAGGTAATCGAGAGGAATCGTGCAGTTTCAAAAACCCTAAATCAATAAAAGGTAACTTTAGTGTTGGAAAGTTTCTCGAAATTGCGTAATTTTTTACGGAAGTCATTTTTTATGGAAATTAACGTATGGGACAAGAAATCTGGAAGGAACGGAGACCCGAGGAAGGAAAGAGGGGGTCCCACGCGGCCAGATTCCTTGGCCGCGTGGGCCCACTCCTTTTGCCCCTCGGAGTCCCTTTTCGTCTCGTTTTTAGCTCGGCACCGCCGAAGACCTTGTCCTTCAAGGAGGGTGTGCTGCTCGTGGAGGAGATGAAGGCTCCCAAGACCACCGGCACGGTGGAATAAAGGCTGGATGATCTGGCGGACAAGACCTTCAGGTATGGCACTGTTGTTGATCGCAGCCTTGATGCTCATCACTTCATGAACCTGGAGCTGGAGAAGAAGGTTGAAGAGTACAAGAAGAGGCTCGAAGATCTGGAAGAGAGATAGAAGGACGTTATCGAGAAGTTGGAGAAGTTCCAATGCCATATGTGGGATGTAGAGAACCAGAACTGCGAGTATGAAGAACGCTTCAAGAAAATTGCAGCAGCTGCCACCCTCAGGTATAATGATCCACCTACATCTTTCCGTGATGGGAGGCCCTTCCCATGGAAGATGGCGGATTGGGGGGAGGAATATGAGAAAGAAGAGGCCGCAACAAAGGAGGCTCTAGCAGAATGTCAAGCTTGGGGCAGTTCCACCTAGTCTTTATCTTTACTAGTTTATCATATCTATCTAGTCATGGTGTGTTTTGCTTTTATCGTTTAGTTATCAATCTCTTTTAGGCGTGTGTGAGCTCATGGAGCATTATGATATGTCCCTATCTTGTGGTTTATCAATGAATATTAAAGTATGGTGTCATCCATGATTCTCTTGTTTGGAGATTTATGGGTAACACTCATGCAAATGAGCGTGGCATATTTAGAAGTTCCAGTCACATCTTGCCTTGAATTTAATTAACTTGAGTGTGTTGAACAATTGTAGAATTATCCCATTATAAAATAAGTAAAGAGAATGAGTCAATATGACTTGAAAATAAATATTTTAAGGTTGAGATATAGTCTTGTAGGATAAAAAGTTAAGAAGGGTTAATGAAAAGGATATGAAACACTCTTGTTAGAATCTAGTATTTTTTGAGTAAATTAATGATCATGAATATTTCAATACTTATGCTCTTGAAAGTGAATGAAAAGGAAGGCACCTGAAAATTCTGTTAGCCATGAAAAGTGTAAGATAAAGGTTGTATAGAGCATAGGAACTTGATTGAAATATCCATGACTAAAGTTTGCACTAGTTACTAGTGAAGCAAGGTTGAAAACAATTTTATATCTATCTTTTCATTTGCCTTCTTTAAACTTGTTGTCCAATGAGAGTTTATCTTGTCTTTAAATTTCAGCAAGGTATAAAATATTATAATGCTTGCGATAAAGAGCAAAAGCATGTGAAAAATAATATGATTCAATTATCCAACATACAATGGTTATTTGCTTTCAAAAGTAAGAGGTGATTGCTAGAGCTTCTACTTATGTTGCCCTCATGTGTATGAGTTTTAGTTCATTAATCTTACATTGCAACTGAATATGATGATGATACAATGCTCATATTTATTTATCAACCATGAGCCCATTGATGCATGTAATGATCTATGTCCTTACTTACTCGAGGACGAGTAAAGGTTTAAGCTTGGGGGAGTTGATACGTGCATTTTATATCATCATTTATACAACTTTTATCATCATATTAGAATGTTATTGGCATTGTTATATCATTGTTTTTTACATGTTTTAGATGATTTATGGGACTTTCATACAAAGTCCCTATTTTTGGTATTTAATTTCTGGGAGGCAGAAAACCTCCTTTTTCTTGTTTTTAATGTTTCAGGAGCTACAGGGACCCAAATGGAAAAAAGGAAAATTGCACAACTGGTTTTTCATCGGGAGAATAACAGAGGGAAGAAGATCGAAGGAAGAAGAGCCACGAGGCCCAAAAGAGGGGGGCCCACGCGGCTAGATTCCTTGGCCGCGTGGGGCCCACCAAAATTGGCCTCGGGCACTTCCTCGCTCGGGGCTTTTTAACAACACCTTCGTCTCGCCTGAAAAGTTATGCCCTAATTTTCCCAAGTCCATCTGAGGCCGCGGCGGTAGCGAAACTCATGATTCCCTCCGAGGGGGATCAGATCCTGCTACTCCGAAGCTCCAGAGAAGGGGGAAATCATCATCATCGTCATCACCTCTCCTCCTTGGCGTGGGAGGAGGCCTCTACATCATCACCATCATCAAGACCAACACCATCTCCATCATCATCTCCGTGATCCACTCCGTTCCCCTCGTAGTTTGAGAGTTGCTATACCCTAGATACTTGTCTTGTGCTACTATTCATGTTTGTGATTGAGTATTTGTCATTAGTTGGAGGTGAAGTTATATTTTCAGATTGTGTTGTACCATTTATGCCACTGAATATTATCATGTTTGCACGTTGTGAGTAGTTCCCGTATGTTCCTGAGGGCATAGGATGGATTGACAATGATTTATATATGACATGTGTTGGTATTTTGTCTAGTGTTTATCTTTTTATGTGATTCTATGATGGTGTTGTACGAACGTCGACTGCACAACACTTCACCTATGTGGGCTCATAGGAGAACACCGTAGTGTAATGAATTGGGGGAGACTTGGGAGGACATGTAAACCCGAGACCGAGTCATGAAGTTACATTATGAGGGTATTAGTAGCGGGGACCTTAGAATGTAATGCTATGGTGGGACTTTATGTCTTAATAATTCTTGTGCAGTCATTTACTTGGCCACATGATCCATCATAAGGGGGTTTAGTTTATTTATTTAGCTATACCTAACAATGGCTCCGTCCAAAGAAGATTAAAACTTGACAAGATATTCAACGTGTTATTTAATCTAGCACACTACCTCCTGCAAGTCTAGCACACTGGAGCCGCCCACAAGTGCGGACAACGCTCTTCCCAGCCAGTGGCGGATCTAGTATGAGAATGGTGGGGGTGCCAAGCTTAGTATTGAGCTTCTAAATTTTATATTTAGCAAAAAATATACATAGAGATTAGTCCTAACACTACTAATTATCTGAAAATTGTATTTTGGAGGGGGTGCCATGGCACCCCCACTGGATCCGCCCCTGTTCCCAGCAAACCATGGCCCTCTAGCCTGGCTTGTCCAATGGGACGCCCAAAGAAGAAGACCGCCCATCGCGGTACAGCTTGTTGCGCTCTATTATAAATTTGATCTTGATCGCTGCAAACAATGTTTGATCTTGATCGCTGGTTCTGTTGATTTGATATAAAGGAAGCATACGTATAGAAAAGCCAGTCCCCTGATAGATTCATAGTCCTATACTCAGAATGGCATATATTACACTACAAGTTTACAGGAAAGAGCTGAAATACCCAATTGCGTTATTTGCTAAAACAGAATTCCATTGCTGACGCTAAACAATACGGTTACAGACTGTCAAGACTGAACAAAAAAGTAATTCCTTTCAATATCTACGGCAACCATTTCAAGAGTCCCTTTTCCATTTATATGTTTTAAATAAAAAGTAAGATAGCAATAATAGGTAGAAACCAGGTCTAGCAGTAATGAAACATTGAAGTGCACTACAAGACTTGAGACTCACTACTACTCCGTGAAGACGGGCGCCCTTGCCACTAATACAGACAATCAGACACCACATAACTCTTGAAGACATCCTTTGTTCTTCAGCTGACATTTCTATTGATTAGAAATATAAAAGGAAATCAATCAGCAAAAAGGTTATCAGGCATCTGGTCAAAGACAAAAGAGAATGTACGGCGGTAATAAAATATGATGTGGTCATCAAAAGCCAAAATGATACACAAGTTCGAGTATACAGATTAAACGACAAAATGTCGAAAACAGAAATAATTTACGAGTTTATCCATCAATATGTTGTTCGAATAGAATTATTAAGATAGCCTATGGAGCAAAATATAATCATATACACATTTCACAGTTATACAAACGATCAATAGTAGATGAGATGAAATAGTTAAAAAAGTAATAAATGTAGGATGATCAAAACCACAAGTTTTGAACTACATATAAGCATAAATAAAACGAATGACACCAAAGTATATAAATAGAATTCGCATATCAAATTCCAGTAATATCATCAGAGTTCAGTGATCACCACAATTAATTAAGAATGCTAGAGGCAAACCTTGAAAGATGATCACCCTTGAGCGCCGGGAATTTGGGAGGCCATGTCATCATAAGAGGATGGATGTGCTCTAGAGTTTGATCGTCTTGTGTCAGCTCGTATACTTTACGCAGCACCCTGTGCCTAGTATCCAAGCAGAGTGCACACGGTCCCAGCTTGAGAAACACAAACTCGACACAATCCCCCATCTGGCTTGTTTGGAAAAGAGTAGCAGGCTCGCCACCAGACGTCCAACCTGTCATCCCCAAAGTGGCAAACATCTCGGGCAAGCTAATGACATCGACAAGCAGCCATTCCAGCGTGCCGAGGCGACGGATGAGGAGCCAGATACAAAGCTCGAGGTCCTCATCAAGGTGGATGAGAAAAATCCCTGAATCATAGGCCGGCGCCAGCATCATGTCTTGGTACTCGTACCGCTCCATTCCTTCCGGGAGCGGAATCGCGGAGAAGGTTGAGGTCTTCAGATCCAGCACGGCGATGCTGGTGGAGTGCTCCAAATAGATGTTGGTGCCGACCAGCAGAGGCTTCGAATTCGACTTTGGAGAGGGGAGCACCGCGGCGGCCGATGAATGAAAGCGCCAATGGCCGTCTTCTTGCAGCACGTATACGTGCGCCTTGTATTTCACGGAATACTCCCCCTTTCCTTTGAAGAGGAAGCCCATGGAGAGCCAGACGTAGATGAGCGTGTTGCTGCCGTCGTGTTTCTGGAGGAAGTGGGCGGCGGTGCCCACGGTGCCGTCGAACTGGTCGTACGGGGTCACCGGCTTGGCGACGACACCTCGGTGCGGGCTCAACGGCCAGTGCACTTCGACCGCGGATCTGTTCTTGCCGTAGAAGCCGGTGGCGAGCATGGTGTCATTCTGGAGGTCGTAGACGCAGGCCAGGTCCTCGTCGTACCAGTCCAAGCCGCTGTAGCGCTCGGCCATGCGGACGGCGGCGGCGAGCTGATCCTGGTCAGGTTGAGGCGGCGGCATGGGGACGAAGCGCGGGCGGAGGAGCGGCACGGTGGCCGAGCTGGTGGCGACGTAGAAGCCGAGGAGGCGGGGCGGGTGGATGCGGCGGAACCAGTGGAGGAAGAAGGGGTCGGAGGCGAGGAAGAACCAGCACTTGCAGACGAGCATGGCGCAGACGACGCTGGTGGGGAAGCCGAGGCGGAAAAAGATCTCAAGAAGGAGGTCGTCGTTGTCGAACACCATGGATACCTGCGCGTGTGCGGTCTCGCCGTTCGTAGGTGATGCGTCGTGATCGACCCTGAAATTAGGATCCACGATGAATCACAATCCACGGATACAGTACAGGTCGAAAGATGCTGAATCTGGCTTACCCTCCCAGAATCTCAGTAGGAGGATCCATCGATTCCTTCCACTGGCCAGGCGCTACACGCACGAAACAGACTTTCGCCCCGCTTTATAAATAAAGCAACATGCCAAGCAAGTCCAAACACAGTTACAAACATAAGAGCGGTAAGGCCGCTTGCTGGGGGCGCAGCACAGGTAAGCCCACATGAAAAAAGCAAGAAAAGGTGGTGGGGTGGGGGGGGGGGGGGGGGGGGGGGGAGTGGTGGGGTGGGCGGTGGGAGAGATACAACAAGAGAGAAAGAGAAAGATAGCGAACAAAAAAACTAAGCCCCTCCGACACTAGCTGGACGAAGAAGAGGAGATGCGCCGAGCGGTCTCCACCAATCTAGCGAGCATATCATCCAGCTGCCCCCTGTCCCGCTGCCTAGACAACGGGTGCCACTGCTGCAAGAAAGTCAGAAAATTAAACATCGAGTCAGAAGCACGTCGGAGAAAGACCCGCTCGATCACCATCTTATTGCGAATTGTCCACAAGATCCACATCAACGCGGCAAACACCAACCAAAAGAGGCGCCGCCTCTCACCGGTACGGTTCGCCTGGATTTCAAGGAACTCGCCAAGGTCTGAGGCCTGCCAAGCAGGCCCCAGCGCCTCGTGAACGAAGTTCCATAGGAATCTGGCAGCGGGGCAGGTGAAAAGAATGTGGGTTCCCGTCTCGGGGATCCCACACATGGGGCAGAGCCCATCACCCGGCCCCTGTCGCTTGCGAACCTCCACCCCTGAGGGGAGGCGGTCTCAAAGAAGCTGCCACACTAAGATTTTAATTTTTAACGGAATGGGGCCTTCCAGAGTGGGGAGGTCCAAGCTCTAACTGGGCTACTAAAGAGACTCCGATAGGCCGACTTCACAGAGAACGTCCCAGACGGTGTCAGGTGCCATGACACAAGGTCACGGCCGCCTGGCAACGACTCCGGAAGCAAACTCCGTAACTCCGTCCATGCTGTAGCCTCGGCAACACCGAATGTTCGTCGGAACGAGATGTTCCAAGTCCCATTGGGTATCGCTGAGGCCACCAGCAGCATCGGGTCCGCGCAGATAGCAAAGAAAGAAGGGAAACTATGCTGTAGCGGGCTCCCATCGAGCCACGGGTCCAGCCAAAAGCGGGTGTCCTCTCCATTGCCAATGGAGAAGCGGACACCCTTCCTAATCTCGTGCTTGATGGATTGGATGGATCGCCAAAACTGGGATCCATCCTGGCGGTCACAGGAAAAGAGGGGGCGGCCCTGCAGATACTTTGCTTTGATTAGCTGCAGCCATAGTCCCCCCTCCTCTCTAAGTATCCGCCATACCCATCGCAGCATGAGTGCAACGTTCATCTTACGGGAGGATAAAATACCAATGCCCCCCATGTCTTTGGGGGTGCACACATCTGCCCATTTAACCATGTGGTACTTCTGACGGCCATTGGCCGCCTGCCAGAAGAAGCCAGGCGCTACAAGAAAAGGTAGGATTTTCGATCTACCCTGTGATCATGATTGAGGAGTAGGGGAGGAGACTGCTTGGGGAAGCAGTTGCCGGTGAGGGGTCGTCGATGCATCGGCGCTCCGCACTCTCGCTACGAGAAGTTGGAGGCGTGCGAGTCAGACGGCGCTCCCATGCGACAACTTCTCGATCCACCACTTCCGCTTGTCAGCAACGAGCTCGCTCGCTCGCTCGCAGATCCATCGATTCTCAGTAACTTCTCAAAAATGCATGTTAGAAATATCTAAATTTTGGGCTTTTTGATGAATTTTCGAGGGATCCACTAGTCATTTTTTCTCTTTATTATCTTTTCATTCCCTCCGGCTCGATCCCGCGTGCGCGCTCCGCTGGCCGTGTACACCGGCATGGTGTCCGCCGTCATGTGGCCTTCTCCCGGCGTGCTTGCCCTCGCCGCGGTCCCGGCTAGCAGCATGCTCAGCCCAGGTCCGAGGACGACGTCCCCAACAAACATCCCAACATCACCGTGTCATCGAGATGCATTGTGTCGTCACTGCGGTCGTCCTCGCGGCCAGGTGATCACCTCTAAGACTCCGCATCGTCTCCCTCCATCTTCCAGGCGACATCAATCACCAGAGCCAAGATCGTCTTCCTTCACTCCGGCGACGACGTCGCCGCGATATAGAGTTCCTTTTCCGCCACTTTGATAACACGACAAAGAAGTAGCACGAATTGTTTTAAGATATAACCCAACCATTGGTGTGTTGCTAAAACCCATATTTAAAAAATTGGAACATCCATTAGTCACTCGCAGAAGTTCACATAAAATTTAACAACCAAAATACATGTCCAAGAAATTGAATTTGGTACATGACCTAACATGCTCACATGCATATCCAATCTCATCGCCATTGAACAGAAAGGAACCTGTAAAGATATATTGATGATCGCCATTGAACGGAAAGGAACCTGTAAAGATATATTGATGAAGCGATCAAGACCTTATACCCTAGCAACTGAAGCAGTTGAGCTCTTGAAATATTTCTCTTGTTTATCAACCACGGTACAACAAGCACTTCAGATAATGGATGCGTGTATTTAGTTTTCAGCAATTTTGTAGTACCAGCAGTTCCTATCTGACATCATAGTAGTCCATTAAAATAGTAGAAGAGCATTCACCTTGATACTTGACATCCTTACCATATCAACTGATACACAAGCTCATACTCTTGTTATATGCGAATGTGTTGTAAGTTCTAACAGGTTCTCCAATGCACCCTAATCTTATCCAGCTCACCCTAACATATGCACCAGGAAGGCACCTTACACTAGATTTATTCAATATTGCAGATTTTGTCAAACAAAACTGGTGCAGAACCAGCTCATACTTGCATACTGTCACCGTCAATCCAAAATCAATATATCAGCCGATAACAAAACTATCAAATTAGACTACTCAGTAGTAAGAAATGATAACAAAAATGTCACGATGTCAGTACCGATTTTACTACAGCACATGAATTTTCAGGATAACTGAAATACACAAAGAAACATCCAAATTATGCATAAACCTGCGCAGGTCATCATACCCAATAGGTTATTACCCTCCTGATTACTAAAGAGCTTATTCCCTTTGTTAGAAGGTCAATCAAGATATAACTGCCTGCTTTACAGGCTCCATTACTCCATTATTATAGTTATTAGTTTGCTAATGCTCTGTTGCAATATTATATCGCGATGAGAAAAGGCAGATATTCTTTGAAATATCTGTTGTTAAATATGCACAAATATTGATTTCAAGGCAACACTGTTTATGCATATTGATCGCCTCATAGTTTAGTCACAGACACACAGTAATACAGCAATATATTGCAAACATTAATAATCATGCTAGACATGCAACACACATTTGATAAACAAATGACAAAGGACCAGCAATGTTGACATATATAGGGCCTTAAAATCATCATTCAGTGCAATTTACCGCTTCAGCGCTCCCTTTTAACCCCTCGTACACAAGAATAGGAATTGTTGACAAATATGGGCCTTAAAGAGTTCTTTTTTGAACCTAAAACTGTGAGGCAACAGCACCACAGCAAATTTCTTCCTCAACCACAGAACTGTACAAAATATTTACATGCATGAAAATAAAATACTTACAACTATACAAACCCCACCCTATGCAAGGCTATCTATCCAGGCCATGAAAATCGCATGGCCTTAAAGAGTAGAGCATTCACCTTCATACTTGGCAACCTTTAACATATCAACTCGTACACAAAAATATTGTTGCTATGCCTGTGTGTCGTAAGTTGTAACAGGTTCTCCAATTCACCCTATTATTATCCAGTTCACCCTAATATATGCACCAAGGTGCCCCATACTAGATTGATTCAACATTACAGACTAAATAAAACATCATTCTGTTTTGTCTAACAGAACTGGTGCATAAGCAGCTAAATCGTACTAGCACACTTGTCACCCTAAATTCAAAATCCACTATACAGGGAGAGCTACCATATCTAGAACAATCTATCAGTCGATATCAAATCAAACTACTCAATAGTTCAGAAATGATAAAAAATGCCATATGTCAGTATGGGATTTGGAGGATAACTGAAATACACATGGAAAGATCTGAATTACGCATAAAATGCAGAAATTAGTATGCTAATTCTCTGCATAAGTCATCATACACAATATCTTATTGCCGCCTGGTTACCAAAGGGCTTATTCCCTTTGTTACAAGGTCAATCATTATATAACTGCCTGGCTTTACAGGCTCCATTACTACATTATTATAGTTAGTATGCTGATCCTCTGTTGCAGTATTACATCGTGATGAGAAAAGGCGGAATTCTTTGAAATATCTGTTGTTAATATACACAAATATTGGTTTCAAGGCAACACCGTTTATGCATATTGATCGACTCATAGTTTAGTCACTGGCACACAGTTATACAACACTATATTGCAAATATTAAGAATCATGTTTGGAATGCAACATACATTTGACAAAAACAAATAACAACGGACCAGCATTGTTGACAAATATAGGACCTTAAAGTCATAATGCAATTTACCACTTCAGTGCTCCCTTTTAGCCCCTCTTATGCTCCCTGATCTTCTCCCCAGTACGCTTCGCGTCCTCATCCAGTCCACGGCTTTCCGAGATACGGTGGCTCTTCTGCTAGCTGGATCGCTTCTTCTCATATGGGGACTCACTGCGAGCACTGTCACCATCAGATGCATCCCTGCGGTGATGACGTCTCTTGTGGTGGTGGCGATGCCTCTTCCCTTCTCCTCCAGACTCATCATCGTCCGATGATTCGTCCTTCTTGCGGTGGGTCCTGCGCCTCTTCCTATCCTTCCTACTCTTCCTGTGCCTCTTCCTATCAGAGTCACTCTCGCTATCCTGATCCGAGCTTTCATGCTTCTTCCGCCTATCCTTCTTCTTATCCTTGGTTCTCTCCTCCGAGTCGTCCTCGCTCTCGCTCTTCCTGCTCCTCCTGTGCTTCGATTTCCCCCTGCTGCTGCTGCTGCTCCTACGGCGGCTTGTACTCTTGTCTTTCTCCCCAGACTGCTTCCCGAGGCGACTCTTGGCACGCGCCCGCTCAGCAATCAGCTTCTCCAGCACGGGATCAATATCGGAATCCGAGGAATCGCTGTCAACGTCGTCCTCGTCCTCCTCGTCAGAATCTTCCTCGACGGCGCCCCCGCCACCACTGGCTTTCTTCTTGATCTTGGCGTAGATGGCCTGCTCCTCGACCAGGATGTCCTCCTCTATGCCGGGCTGCTTGGCGGAGAGGAAGTTGCGGCACTGGTAGGTGAGGTGGCCGACGCGGTTGCACCGCTTGCAGGCGCCGCGGGTCTCGTCGGTGGGGACGCTGGTGGCGCGGGCGAGCGCGAGGAGGCCCTGGAAGCTGCTGTAGGCGTTCTCGGAGGAGGCGGCGGCGTCCGAGGAGGGAGGCGCGGCGGCCTCGGCGGCGGCGTTGGCGGCCGCGGCCGCGGCGTTGGCGGAGACGGAGGAGGAGGGGGCCTGGGCCTTGCTGTTGTTCTCGGGGGCGTAGGGGTCGTAGCCGATGGCGCTCTGCCAGATGCCGTGCGTCTGCAGCGCCGCGCTGCTGTGCACGCGGTTGTTCGCCGGCATGCGGACGCGCCCCGCCGTCGCCGGCATCTTCGGTCGCCGGGGCTAGGGTTAGGGCCTTGGTGGGTGGGGAATTTGGGATCGGGGATTTTTTTTTTTTTTGAGAACACAGTACAACACAGACGCTCACAAATACGCACATACACTCACCCCTATGAACGCACGCACGCACACCCTACCCCTATGAGCACCTCTGAAGGACTGAGCCGGCAGATCTTGAGGTTGACGAAGTCACCACAGGCGCCTCGCTGTTGACGGGCACGTCACCTACCACTGAAAGAATAGCGCCGGATAATCCTGGAATAAATCCAGATAAATGCAAACGCCCATGCCAAGTCTAGGACTTGAACCTGGGTGGGCTGGTTCCACCACAGGGAACCCAACCATCAGAGCCAAGCTCCGTTTGCGGGATCGGGGATTTCTCTCGATCGTATTGGGAGCCGCCGAGGTCGGCGTACGCGTATACTTCTCTCTAAAAAAATCTGTATACTCCATGTGCTGATGGGCCAACGTGGAGTCGGGCCGAATTCTGTTTGGGCTTGTACGCCTAGTTGCGCTTGTACTCTTTTTTTCTGATCTCGGTCGTGCCTAATCTGCGGTGGATCCTGTGCGCAGCGGCGGAGTCAGGAATTGAAATGAGGGAGCGAACTTATAATGTCGAAAAAGTTTTAAACCGAAAAAACGATTCTATTCAACAAACTAAAAGGTGTCGAAAAAGTTCCCTAATCTTGTTAAGAGCTGATATTTCCAATGCGAAGTCCTTGCATAAAGTGTTGCATGACTATTGTTCTAATTCTGGTCAGCTGGTGAGTGTTGAAAAATCCAGCATTTTCTTCAGCCCTTGCACTCCGGTGGAAACAAGGGAGGCGATTTGTCGAGAACTTGATATCCTTACCGAGGCCATCACAGATAAGTATCTTGGGCTGCCACCAATTGTTGGTGTGGACAGATCGGACAGTTTTATGCACCTCATTGACAGAATCTGTAGTAAATTGAGTGGATTTAAAGAAAAAATGCTATCTTATGGTGGGAAGGAAATTCTTTTGAAGGCTATTGCGCAGGCTATTCCAACATATGCCATGTCGGTTTTCAAGCTACCCAAACAAGTACTGAATGGGATCACATCTGCTATGTCCCGGTACTGGTGGGGAGATGAAGACGATAAGAGGCACATGCACTGGTTTGCGTGGTGGAAAATGTGCGTCCGAAGAAGAGAGGAGGTATGGGTTTTAGAGATCTCCATTGCTTCAACTTGGCAATGTTATCCAAACAGGTCTGGAGATTGTTATGTGAACCGGACTCACTGTGTGCTCAAGTGCTAAAAGCCAAGTATTTTCCATGTGGTGATTTACTGAACGCTGAACTGAAGAAGGGATCTTCCTATACTTGGCAGAGTATCTGGGCAGGGATTCAAACCTTCAAGAAAGGATATATTTGGAGGGTTGGTAGCGGTGAGAATATTAATATATGGGACGATCCATGGATTCCGTCCAGTCCGTCGCGTAAAGTGATCTCGAGCCGGGGCAGCTCGACATACACAAGAGTCTCCGAATTAATTGATCCTATTTCTCGCCAATGGAAGGAAGAGCGACTGAGGTCTATATTCCTTCCCGTTGATGTCACAAGAATTATGAGAATCCCTCTGGCCATTGGCATGATGGAGGACTTTATCTCATGGAACTATAACAAGCTGGGAATTTTTACTGTGCGCTCGGCGTACTTCACTGAGTGGGATCATCAACATGGAAGGAAACTTATTCGCACTAATGACCAAGGTACAGCAGATATAAACCCGGTCTGGTCCAAAGTTTGGTCTCTCAAGGTTTCACCAAAAGTGAAGATTTTCTCCTGGCGCCTATTACATGGTACGATTCCGTGCAATTGTGAGTTGGCGAACAGACATATTATTACCAGCAGCTTATGCCCAATGTGTGAAATATATTGCGAGGATACTCTACATGGTTTTTTCCAATGCCCTAGAGTTTTGGATATATGGGATAAGCTGGGTTTGCTGGATATTATACAGGGGATGTCTCTCATTGATCGATCAGGCTCCGCTGTTTTTGAGGCCCTTCTAATGCTACCAGACCGTGAAGCGCCAGGTTTGCATGATGTAGGTATGAAAGAGCTCCTGGTTACTACTTGCTGGTACTTGTGGTGGCAAAGAAGACGGCACACACATGGTGAATCTGTTGCCAACACGACGCGTTCTTGTCAGGCTATATTGGCAGTTACGATGAATTATATGAGAGCACATGCCAAACACAGTCATGTTCGAAGGGATGGATGGGTGAAACCCAAGGAGGGGTACTGTAAACTGAATGTTGATGCATCCTTTCTATCTGAAAAGTTCACGGGAGCGACGGGTGCAATCATCCGAGACGAGACAGGAGGTTTTATCGCATGTAGCAGCTGTGGTATGCCTTCGGTATCTGACGTTCCATCTGCGGAAGCAAGGGCGTTGAAGGATGGGCTCTTGCTTGCAGCACAGATTGGGTGCTCCAAGCTCATCGTGAATAGTGACTGTCTGGAAGTGATCAATACTATGAAGGACGGCGGCAACTCAGCTGGTGCTGCGGCGGCCATATATGAAGAATGTGCTTTCTTAGCTAGAGGCTTCGCTCATGTCATTTTTGAGCATTCGTATAGGGAAAGTAATAGAGTGGCACATGTTTTAGCTCATAAGGCGGAGGGCTCACAGCTAATTACTTGGCTGGAGGAACCGCCAGATTTTATTGTCGATCTGCTGGCTGATGATGTAACTTTGTTTGATCATTAATAGAGATATCATAAGGTTTTCAAAAAAAAAGGTGCATGGAGATTCAATTTTTTCTAACTCATAAAGAACATAATCAATGACGTACAAATACATAAAAAGAACTTTAAAACTACTAACATGGACTCCTGCAATTTGAATTACACAAATTTGTGAGTCTAAATAGTAGCACATGAATACTAACCCTATTAGTTTTTTATATGATAGTATCCTACCATTAAGTTGTAGTTGTGCTAGCAAGATGAAACTTCTAAGGTAGATGACCTCGTGATATGGTATAACTAGTATAGTCGACGCCGACGTGTTGTTGCCCAATCTTCACGGTACAAACAATACCTTCTCTGATTTCTGCAAAATCCAGTAGCCGCAGCTAGTATCCGCAAAAGTACAAACTATTACAAATCCCTCGTAATCTCTCTCAGCAGCAAGTAGTAGCAGCAAATTGGCTTGCGTAGGATCACAAGCCTCAGCACCAGCTAGCAGATTAGTTTACCTAAGATGAAACCAATCTAAACCAGAAGTACGTGGACGATCTCAAAGATCAGCAGCAGACTAGAGGACCAGCGCCTCCAATGCTCACGCCAAGGAACAAACCTCGATGGGTTTTCAACTTGCAACACACAGAATTGGCCGCCGCCACATCTCGGAGATTTTTTGGATATCTTAACTCGAAAACAACACGCGCAAATTGGCAGGAGCACCGGAGCAGGGAGTAGCAGCCGGCGGGCGGCGGCAGATCGAGCAGGGAGGAGCGGCCGGCGGCAGATCGAGAGCTGAGCGAGCATGTTAGGAATTGGGAAATCGAGGGGAGCGACCGAGTTGCTCGAGAGCGGGTCGTGGTGTTGTCCTTCGCTTGTCCCGGCTCCAAGTTATTTTCCTTTTTCTCTTTTTTGATCCCTTCCGTTCACGTATTGACGTATATACATGGGCAGCGTACATATACTGTAGAAATCGCCCGAGCTGGGGCGGGGCCGCCCCACCTCGCCGCCCTGGTGGCGCCGCCACTGCCTGTGCGTGGTTACGACGGATAACGACTACCCACGAAAAATATGTTTACACTATCTTCATGTTGGACCAAGTGTCATCGCACATATATACGTGCATCTCATCTCATTTCATGCACGAATAATGCCGTCGACAATTTTGAATTTCTTATTCATCTTTGCTCTGTTTACTCATTCATCCACACATTAGTTAGTTATTCACATTTTTTAGTCACATTGCACTCCATTTTGTTGGTTATCTTTATATCCTAGAGTAGAGCTTGTTACTAATATTTTCTATTCAACACAAATTTCTCATCACAAAAAGTGTATGGCATATGTGCATATATGGGTTTTGCCAAGAGACGTGTAGCATGTTGACGTACAATTTGGCTTGGGTTGCTGGCCCGATGGCTTCCGGAGTCGAAAGCTAAATGGATGTAAGCACGAGAGTGGAGGATGATGGTTCTTGTGATGTGATGTTTTCAAATAACTGGGGGTTAAAAACTAATTTTCTCATTATACCAGGTAATCTAATATAGCCGGTTAAGATTAACCCAGTTTCGGCTTCGGTTCAATGTTTAGTTTCGATTTTTCATGCCCACCCATGCAGGGGCAGATCCAGGGGGGGTGCTAGCAGGGGTCAGACCCCCCCTAACTTTCGGCCCCCCTCAATAAAATTCGTACGTAGAACTGGGTACTAGTATGGCATGTCACAGCTAATTGCGATTAGTGCCCGGCCATTACGCAGTGAAATAGAGGCGCAACACCCGTGTTAAGTGAGAAAAAGCCCAATAGGTCTATACCAGTCCATCGTGGTTAGTATTTGATAAACTTACTGGCCTCGCATAGTCACATGGATGTATTACGATCGTAGGCCATACCAGGTGATGGATCCATTGCAGTATAGTCACGTGATAGTCACTTCCAGTTAACATAACATAGCTTTCTTTCGACATAGTTGTTACGTGTGCAAAAAAATCTTCGCCCCCTCAAGATCAAATCCTGGCTCCGCCCCTGCACCCATGATACACCTTTATAAAAAAGCGGAAACTACTCTATTTGATTTGCTGATATTTGAAGAATTTGGATTTGTTTACCAAAAAACCGGACCATCATCTTTGCCGGTGCCAAGGTCGGTTCGAAAGCAATCAAAAGAAGAAGAAAAAAGGCCGGTTCGAAAGGCTCCCGTGGCGGTGGCCAGTCTATTCTAGGGTTTTGCCCCCAACCACGATTCGAATCCCAGCCCTAATCCCACTCCCGTCAGCAGATCGGCGTAGCCGCCGCCGCCGCCTCGGTCGCCTCCGGCGCCGGCCGCCGGAGATCCCGGAGCGATGGCGAACCGCACGGACCCGCTGGCTCGGAACATCCACGGCACGAACCCTCAGAACCTGATAGAGAAGATCGTGCGGTCCAAGATCTACCAGACCACCTTCTGGAAGGGGGAGTGCTTCGGCCTCACGGCGGAGACCCTCGTCGACAAGGCCATGGAGCTCGACCACACCGGCGGCACCCACGGCGGCAACCGCAGGCCCACCCCCTTCCTCTGCCTCACCCTCAAGATGCTCCAGATCCAGCCCGACAAGGACATCGTCGTCGAGTTCATCAAGAACGAAGACTACAAGTAATTTCCTCTTCCTCGAGAGCCCTACCAGCTTCCTTCTTGCTGTAGGCATTCATTCGACTAACAAATTGCCGCTCTTCCTTTCTCTAGGTATGTCCGGCTTCTTGGGGCGTTCTACCTGCGCCTAACCGGCACCATCGCTGACGTCTACCAGTATCTCGAGCCACTCTACAACGACTACCGCAAGATTAGGCAGAAGCTCAACGATGGAAGTATGCACCCCAAATTTGCATTTTCTCTTGGTCACAGATTGATACTTATGCTACTAGCTAGCTAGATAGGTGTATGAGATGTCAGATTTGTGGCTGTTTCTCATTTGTCCTGTATTCGTTTCAGAGTTCACGCTGACACACGTTGACGAGTTCATCGATGAGCTCCTGACCAAGGACTACTGCTGCGACACTGCCCTCCCCGCATTCAGAAAAGGTTTGTTTTTCATTGTCCCATTGTGGAGTGCGCCTCTGCTGTGTATATGAAATTTGTGTCGTTTGCCACATTTGCATTGACACTGCCCTCTCTTGCTGCTCAATTTCTCTCTGAAATTTTGAGACTGGTATGCAGCTCTTAGAAGATAGGTATCCCTTTTGAGACCAGGGATGCCTTATGATTGTTATCTATCTGCTTAGCAGTGGCGGAGCTGGGATTAGGAGCAGGTGATGTCAAAAGCCCGAAATAAGTGATAGATGAGACTAGTGAGGTCATTATATAGTACTTTTAGGGTCAAAATTAGTGTATTCATAGCTGATATCAAGGCATGCATCAGATCTTTGTGATGTCAGTTGACATCATAAACAGCATGCAGCTCCGCCACTGCTGCTTAGGGCTATTAGTTTTCATGTATGTTTGAGTGGTATATTTTTAGTTAGGAGATATTTTCCTTTTCGCTATTACTCATTTTCATGGATCTTCTCAACAGATGGGTCCTTGAAGCTTCTGGAACTCTAGAACCAAGAAGAAGTGCACTTGAAGATGATTTTGAGGAAGAGGAGGAAGATAAGGAGGATGGACAGCCTATGGATGTAGATGAGCCTAACACTTGTGAAAAGGTGAGCATATTTTCTAAATTTATCTTCACTTATCCACCAAGTTTGTGGGACCAGATGTTGACTTTGTTTTACCGTGTTTAACAGGAACATCGTGGAAGGAGCCCAGCTAAAGAACGGGACAGGGAGAGGGATAGGGACAGGAAGCATGAAAGACATCACAGGTATCTGCTTCATACAAATTGCTTTCTATGTAGATGGTTTGCCAATGAGTTATTTGTTTCTTGAAATGCTTAATGTATCTAGCGTGCATATTGCTTGTGTGAAAGTGAGAATCCGATGAGAGTTGAGAGGGCTAGTACTCATTTGACCAAAGTTTGTAGCAGTTTGTTGATTCTTGCAAGTTCAGAGTCAAGGATGATATATTTTCTTATTATTTAAGGGCCCAAAAGTAATCTCTGTTTCATTGATCTTATGTTGGTACATGCAAGTCACGTCATACTGCCATATTAACCTCGAAAATATAAAATAAATTAGAAGTCATAAAATTCCTCTATCTTGGATTTGGTAGCTGTAGATGTAGAAAAATGCCACATCTGTGTAAAATGTGAGTTATCCGTTTCATATGCGGATCAGACTTAATAATAACGTAAGACCAACAAGCTTTTGTGGCAGCCGTTTGAGAGCAGGTTCATTTGTTGTATTTTATTGTTGCCAGAGTGAACAGTGAATTTTACTCTTGTCTCTTTTGGTTATTATCTTATTTTTAATGCTCGATCATACTGGAAGCTGTTGCTATAGCATTGCAGTATTGCATTGCATATTTGCATACCTAGTACTTACTGCCGTGACATGTTAATATCAAGAGTCATTGGTAGATGAGCTGCTTCCTATAGTGAATGTTTGTGGCCCTGCCAGGTTTCTCTGCACTGATAGTGTGCAGTGAGAAGTATGATGTGCCAAACAGAATAAAACTCATAAAGCTCTTAGAGCGGTTTATATTTGACCATTTTGCTTATTGAATTTGTTCGCTCTTGTTTGTGTTCATCTTAAACTTTCTTGTATCAAGTTTCACATCCTCCTTTTCTGCTGCTTATCTTTGAGCTTTCGAAATAGTACTTTGCTTTGCCAAAATGAGCACCTTTGTTATTTTCCTCCTTGATTAAGTTTGGTTTCAAGAGCTTAATATTTTACCAAAATAAATATAGTTTATATCTTTAAACCAAGTTTGTCTTGGCAGTTGGTTCAAATGGCCTAAATTTCCTGTGTAAAAATGTGAATTATGTTTTTCACACGTGGATCTGACTTAGTAACATAAGACCAATGCGCAGTGCAGGAGCTGTCATGGCAACCATTTGAGAACAGGTTCACTTGTTAAGTTATTATGTTGTGTCGCTGTAAGACTGAAACAGTAACATTTACTAAAGTTGTTTATCATTATGTTATATATTTTCTAAATCCCGGAGATCATACTGGAAGCTGATGCTGTAGCATTGCAGTGTTGCATTTGCAGTTTTGCATACTAGAGTTACTGCCATGGCATGTTAATGTCAAGAGCCATTGGTAGCTGAGCTGCTTCCTATAGTGAATAATCGTGGCTCTGCCAGGTTTCTCTGCACTGATAGTGTGCAGTGAGAAGTATGATGCGCCAAACATATTTGTTTTTCACAAAATGGTTCAAATTTCAAAAAAAATCTTATTGAATTTTCTTGCTCTTGCTTTAAGCTCATGTTCAACTTTCTCGTATCAGATTTCACATCCCTCCACAGCTTACTTCTTTCCATGCCTGATTTTATGAGAACTTTTAAGAAGCATGTTTGTTTTCTATGTATGAAACGTTAACCTGATAGAATTATGAGCTGTGCTTGATGATCAGCCTAGATATGTTAAGTTTCTCTGTTATAGGCTGTTTGTGCGTACTAAATGAAAAAAGGACCCGGGTCATTTTTTTCTTTTCAAAATTAGATCTTAAATCTCGAGATGACAGATGTAATTGGCAATTTGACATACTGCCCTTTGGTTCTGTCTTTGGTAGCAAGAAAATGGCTTCAATCTTGACAATAATGATTTATCTCTACAAAAGATCTTAGTATCGTGTTGTCGAAATGATGCTGGAATATTTTCTCTGAGTTCCTCAATAATAAGTCAGCCATACGATAAATAGAGAAGTAATGGAACACGATGGGTTTATAATGCATCAAAATGCTATTTAAGATTGCATATATGTGTAGATCTTTCACCTACTTCATCATCATTCTTGGCGAAAAAATACCCTCGTATATTCTTCAATGTTGATATGTTTGAGCACTCACAAGGGCTTAACTTCGGGTTACATGTCTTACATCAGGAAAAGCACAACTGTAGTAAAAAAAATGAAAGTACTGGTCATGGCCCGTTAAGAAATGAATACTTGCTTAGCTGTGCACAAGTGTACTGATGTTCATAACACAGAGTCACTTTCTAAGTTAACAAACGATGGTTACAGTTAAAGTTTTTCGTTAACCACCTGTGTGAATGGTTTGCCCACTATATAGCCTAGAACTTTGTGAAATCTTATTGTTTGAGCAAATGAAATACAGATCAACTCATACAGACACAACTCTACGTACCTCATCAGGGTTGGACAATTGTTTAGCAATGGAAATCTGATAGTTGTTTGTGTGATGTGATCTTAAAGTTGTACCTGTTTTGTTGGTACACGACATATCTCAATGACCGTTGGCCCATGTCCATTCGATTGTCATGTAAATTGATTCAATTATTTTGCTAGATCTTCTCCACAGGTGCAATTACTGAATGCCAAATTGATTCCTTGCTTGTTCTGTCTGTGGTTTGAGGTTACTGACATACTTATAAAACATGGTGTGATACTGCTACGTAATGCATGCACTAGCTATTTGATTTAGTCTTCTTCAGGTAATGACTGACTGTGCTTCTCTGTTTTTGCAGGGACCGTGATCATGACAGAGAACGGGATTATGACAGGGACTATGGGAGGGGACGGGAAAGAGACCGAGACAGAGGCCGTGAAAGAGATAGAGAAAGGGATAGGGATCGAGACCGTCACCGCATCCGAGATGACGACTACAACCGAGATAGAGACCGAGATAGGGAGAGGGAACGCCGGGACAGAGACCGTGGCAGGCATCGGAGCCGTTCAAGGAGCCGGGATCGTCGAGAAAGAGACCGTGAAGACGGAGAGCACCGTAGAAGACGTGGCCGTGGTAGCGGCAGTCCTCGAGGTCGTGCTGAGGATGATGGTCCGAGGGAAGAGCCCAAGAAGAGAAGGAAAAGAAAGAGAAGAAGGGCGAGGGGAATGGCCCAGATCTTAATGATCCAGAGATTATAGCGATGAACAAGCTGCGGGCTTCGATGGGGATGGGACCACTGAAGTAGTGTTACATTGCTGTAATGTGTTTTGAAGCTTCCAAGTTCCAAGTCTGTTAACAAGGAATAGTTGGCATTTTTCTCGGACACCGCAGGCTTGTCAGAATACACTGTATATGTAACTACATGTTGTTCCATTACTTTGATCTGCTTTTCTGTCTCCGCCTTACTGGGTCTTGCTTGCATTTTTCATAAAATCAAGACAGCAAAAGCCGGTGAAGGAAAGCATTTGATTTCTGTACAATATTTTGACATAACTAACCGAAAACTTCATATACTTAGGCGATAAGATGTGGATATCCGATGATTATTGATAGTAAATAATGTAAGGTAAGAGCATTTCCACCGGCGCGTCCAAAACAGCGTCCGGCAACGCTGTTGGGCGCGCCGGCAAGCGCTCCCGCGTTTTGGGAGTGTTGCCCTCCACCGGTAGCTCCCAATAGACGGTTCCAATAGAATTAAAATCAGAATTGTGTCGAATAAAATTCAAATTATTACAAATAGTTCGTGAACATAAATAAAAAATTCATACAATAATCCAAATTAAATTAATTGGACAGTCAATTAGGCTGGCCGGCATTTTGTCCTTTGATTGCCCACAGATGCGCAACTAAATCATTTCGCAACTGCTCGTGAACTCCATCACGGATTTCAGCGTTGATTGTGAGGTAGTTGGCAAAATCTTCGGGTATATCATCAGGCAAATTGGGATTAGGCTGGGCAAGAGGACCCTGATGATAGTATGGATGGTTATCATGTTCTGGAGGATCAAGACGTTCACTCTCGATGATCATGTTGTGCAAGATCACACAAGTCATCATCACCTCCCACATCTGATCTTTGGACCAAGTTAGAGCAGGATACTTGACAATAGCGAAGCGAGATTGGAGCACGCCAAAAGCCCGCTCGACATCCTTTCTGGCACCCTCCTGTTCTGATGCAAAATGGGACTGACTGTGACCTAGAGGTTTGGAGATGGTCTTCACAAATGTGGACCAACTTGGATAGATGCCATCAACTAGATAATACCCCTTGTCATACGCATGGCCATTGATCTCGTAGTTGCACGGTGGAGCTTCGCCTTCAGAAAGTCGGTTAAAAACCGAAGAGCATTGCAACACGTTGATGTCATTGTGAGTTCCAGCCATACCAAAGAAAGCATGCGAGATCCACAGATCATTATCAGCAATAGCTTCTAGCACGACACTGCATTCTCCAACATGACCCTTGTAAATTCCTTGCTAGGCGAATGTGCAATTGTTTCATGCCCAATGCATGCAGTCGATACTTCCAAGCATCCCAGGAAATCCTCTAGCTGCATTTTGTGCCATCAGTCTAGCAGTGTCAGCTTCATTTGGTTGTCTCAAATACTTTGCCCCGAACACTGCAACCACAGCCCTGCAAAACCGATACATGGTTTTGATACATGTGGACTCGGCCATGCGGAGGTACTCGTCCATTGCATCTGCGGGAGCTCCATATGCAATAACTCTCAAAGCAGTCGTGCATTTCTGAATAGAAGAGAAACCAACCATCCCGGTGCAGTCTCTCTTCAGCTTGAAATAGTCGTCGTACCCCCGCACACCGATCACGAGAGTCATGAAGAGATCTTTGTTCATCCTAAACCGCCGCCGGAATTCCTTATCCCCAAATGTGGGATCGTCGGCGAAGTAGTCTCGCCACAGCGTCATATGTCCTTGCATCCGGTTGCGATCTTTCATCTTCCTCCTCCCCGGCTTCGAACCTCCAATCCGAGGAGCGGCGTTGAGCTGGGCTTGCAAACCGAGCAGGCAAGTGAGCACCGCCATGTGCTCGTCGAGCACGGCGGTTGCGGCGGCATGGGCGGTGAGCAATGCGCCGGCCATCTCGAGCTCCTCGTCGCTATCCATCTATAGTCAATTAGCTACGTTAAGCAAAAAGACGAATCAACGAAATTAGCAATAAAATGAGCTGCGCAATGCGATGAACACCTTGCGGGCGGGGAGGTTCTGGGAGGCGGCGGCGGTGTAACGGTGGACAACAACTGCGGCCCGAAAGAAAGAGGCTTCGGCCAGGCGGCGGCGGCGGCGAGAGATATGTCGCACTGCCTCTCAGGCGGCCAGGCGCCGACGGCGGCGATTCAGTAGGTAGGCCCGATTCAGTAGGAACCTGGGCGTGAAGCGGGGTTTAAAATCGGTCTTCAAAGTAGTGTTCCTCGCGACGAGATTTTCGAAACTAAAACTCCACATGCACACGGTCTGATAATTATTTTTGAAAAGCAACTTTGTAAAAACCTTCATTTTCCTCCACGGAGTTGTTGTTTAGCAACTATGAAGTCCATATACAACTCTTTTTTGTGGAACAAACATGGGTTTTTCACATAATACCGACAAGTGGCCATTTAGTGGATTAAAAACAAGCCCCTCTCATCCTTGCATAGTTTTCGTGTTTTTATAGTACAAATTTGTTTTTTCTAAAAGCAAGTTTAGAGTAGAAAGTTGCTTTTCCTGTCGATTTAAGTACAAAGTTGTTTTTTGTGATGGAAAAGCAAGTTTATAATACAAAGTTGCTTTTCAAAAATAATTGACGAAACATGTCCTTATGGGATCTCGTTTCAAAGAACTCGTCGTGGGGAACACAATGGTGAAAACATATTTTTATTTTGACAAACAAATAAAAGGTAGTGCATTTTTTTAGTGTTAGAGGTCGACGATTAGTGTTAGAGGTCCCCTCCTTTCTCCTCCGTGAACAGTGCTCCGAGGCGAAAGAGAGGGCGACTCCAGTTTTCCCCCGCGTCCGCCAGCGAGGCCGCGGGTTCCCTCCCCCTCCGTCGGCCGCTCCGGCGGCGGGAGGGTGGGGGAACCCCGGATCTCTGCTTTGGCGTGTATATACGGTGTGGATAGCTTGGTCTCCGGCCGGCGACGCTGTGGAGTCAGGGGCGTTGCCGGTGTGGAGTTTGGTGCTGCTGCTCTTCCTCCTCCGCGTCGTCGTCCTCGGTGATCTCGACGGTGAGCAGCTAGCTTTTGGTGCTCCGGTCTCTTCGGGCTCGGGGAGTGTCTCTTCCCTCTGCGTGGGTGGCGAGGCGTTGTCGTCGCCTGTGCGGATTTGGGATTTTGTCCTCCGGCTCCATCTTCGCTGTGTCGTCATCTCCTCCAGCGGCGCCATGGAGCTTGGGAGGTGGTGTGTAGGAGGTGGTGCTCGGTGGGCCTCCTCTGTTTCTCCGGCCGGCCGTGGTGGCGAGGGGGGAATTTGGTGGCTGCGGGAGCTCCGGTTTTGGTGGTGGCTGTGGTGGTGGTCTTCCTCGGCGGTTCTACTCTGGCCGGCCGTGGTGGCGAGGGGAGCGGCCGTCGCGAAGTTGCTTGGTGGTGCTGGTGGTGGACCTAGGCGGTGTCGAGCCGGCGGGAAGTTGGGTGGTGCGGAGAAGATGGCGCTGTGGCCGTGCGTGTTCATCGGCATCGGTTTCCGTCGCGGGGCGGCGGACAGCTTTGCGGTCTTCTACAATGTGTGGAGGTGCTTCTTCCCCGGCGGCAGGTGGTACGGCGGCTCCGGCGACGACTAGGTGCTCCGGCGCGGGGCGTGCGGATCCGATCGTGATTCTTCTCGGTGGCTTCGGGTGCTTCTTGCATATTCCTGGGTTTGTTTGTTTTTTCTTTTTCTTCTGGGGACCTGGTTGTAATATGCTCGAGCTACCTTTTATTTGTCGGTCGGATCTTTTTTCAAAACAAAAAAGGTAGTGCATTTTTTAGTTTTCGGACTAGTTTGCATGTAGATGTGGGGAAAAGCTGTGAGAGTGAGGTTTGCATGCTGGGTGGGTTTGCATGCAGGATGATAACTAGTTTGCATGTTGTGAGAGTGGGGAACGTGTCCCGACAAGAATGTCCTATTTTTGGCTATGACTTTCCGCGTGCGCTCCAACCTGGAATGCACTCCCAGGTAGGGTCCATAATGTAACTAGTAAAGTACATCTCTTGAGAGGAAATGCTCCAGGTGGAAAAAGAAACCTTCTACATTGATCCATAACAACAAAATAATCACTGTGCAATTAAGCTACAACGCTGGTAGTAAAATGTATGGATGAAAATGGAGCGGAAACTTTCCGACTTTTCTGCGGAAAAAACAGAAACGGAACGGAAATACAGAAGTGGAAACGAAATTTTGCAAAAAGAAACGTCAACTTTTATGCGAAAACGAAAACAGAAACGGAACAACGTATTTCGGCGGAACGACCATGGCAACGGAAATTCCGTTTCCGGCAATACGAAACTTTCTGTTTTTTGCTACGCGGTGCTATCTGAATGCAACATGCATAACAATTTTAGTGGGAACACTCAGGCACAACCCAAGATCTCAACAAAAAAAGAAAAATATATGAAGTGACCGTACTTGCATATTATCTCCCTCTCGAGCCATTCCTGGTTCGGCATCTCAGTGTTGCATTAGGTTTACGGACGATGGTAGGTATTTTTTTTTGCCAAAGTTGATAACTTAGAAACACTATATTATACTTTAATTTATTTCATCTTATTAAATTGATAAGTTTGTTGGTTTGCTTGAGTTTTCCTGTATTATTCAAGGGATCGCTTGGTTCCGGCAAACATCTGCTTATGTTCCGTGTCCGCACCGTATTCGGTCTGTATCTGTTTCGACAATATTTGTTTCTGTATTTGTTTCCGGGGTTTTTGTATTCGTTTCTGCTTCCGTAAAAAAAATATGAAAACAAATGTGGCACCATCAGTTTCGTCCGTATCCGTTCCGTTTTCATCCCTACTAAAATGTGTTCTCTTGGGGCGCGTTTGGTGGCCTGCAGATAGACAGGCCAGGCCCGCCAGCTGCAAAGGCGCCGCGTTTGGTTGCCTGGCCGAGCTCTCGGGCCAGGCCAGCACGCTCATGAAAGCAGCGTCGGGCCAGGCCCGGTAGGCACGGTTAGATCGAGCGTGCCCGTGGAGCCAGGCGCGTTCTCTCCCCCGCGGCTGCAAAATTCTCCCCGCCTGCAGGAGCTCGTGCGACCACGGAGATGGCGGGAGCCCGCACGCTGCAGCGAAAAATGGGGCGGGAGAAATTCGGTCCCTCCCGCGAAAACCCTACCCTATTTACACCTTCTCCCGTCACCGCCCAAGCTCAAGCCGCCATCCCCCCCACGGAGCTCTCACCTCCAGTCGGCGTGCAGGTAAGTGGCGCACTCTACTCCGGTCGGCGGCGGCAGCGATAGCGGCGGCTACGGCGGTGGGAGTTGCTCTTCTTCCTCGACCTCTCCTCCTTCATCCTCGTCTGCACCGATGGTTGTAAGTAGAAAACCCTTGTTCCTTACCTAGATCTGTAAGCATGTGTAGGAATTTGTACATCCTGTAGATCTGTGAGCATGTGTTGGAATGTGTAGATCGTGGAGCATGTGGACCATTCCGTAGATCCGTGAGCATGTGTAGGAATGTGTAGATCGTGGAGCATGTGGACCATCCTCTAGATCTGTGAGCATGTGTAGGATTTTGTAAAAGCTGGTCATGCATATGTGCTTTTTTAGTGTACAATTTGTTAGATCTTTGAGCATGCATAGGATATTGTACAAGCTGGTGATGCATACGTTGGTTTGTAGTGTACAATCTGTTAGCTCCCCACTTCCTTTTGTTCATACCTTTGTTGTTGTTGCTTGCGTCATGGATGTTTAGGTCATGTACTCCTTTTTCTCATACATTTCCTGTTGTTCTATGCGTCACGATGTAGGATTCCGTCGACGACCTTAGTTAGGCCCTGATCCCATTGGGGACTCTCAGATCCCTTCATGGGTTGACGACTCCCAGCTCGAGATGCGAGTACCTCCTGTTGATCGGCCAGTACCATGGTTGTGCAAGATTATCTTGCCTCCCTGGATGTGGCGTGAAAGCCAAGGTGGCCAAGGCTAAGGCAGGAGTCAAGGGGGCCATGAAATGGTTTCCATTCATGTCCACCTTTATGCTAAACCAGATGTGTGCTATCATCAAGACTGGGGTTAGGCTCGACAAGGGTTTCAAAGAGGTCCATCTGACTAGCGTGGCCAAAGCTTTGTTTGTTCACTGTGGAGCTGAGGTCACTTCTACTCAGGTGTACAACCACCTGAGGAAGTGGAGGCTCAGGTGGCTCCAGGTGAGCAAACTCTGTGACTTGAGCGGGGCACAATGGTGTGAGGATACTTTCACCATGCATCATCCTTGAGACAAACCACTACGAGGGGCACGTCACGGTTAGCACATCATCACTGTCTTGTACACCTTAATCATGAACTGTAGTCTCATCTAACAGCGCTGTCCTTTCTATGTTAGGATCACCCCAAGGACGTCGAGTTTCTCAACAAGCCCATTATGAAGTACACACAGATGCAGATCATCTTCTCGTATTGTTTGGCCACTGGCAAGTTTGCCAGGGGTCAGGGGATCCTCTTGACGCGCAGCCTGACTTCAGCGAGACGCAGGAATCTGAGACCATCGTCCTCGATGGTCCGAACAAGCCGGCTGATGGCAATGGAGATCCCAGAGCTGCAGCGGCAGCTGGAGTTGAAGGGAAGAGAAAAAGAGGAGCCCTCGGCGATGACGAGATCCAATCCTTTGCCAGCATGACCGAAGCTGTGAAGGAGGTCGCTGATAACCCCCAAGAGTAAGGGATCACTGTAGCACCTCTCAATGTGGAAGTAAGGTATCGATCCGCAGGAGCAAGAAGGAAAAGTTATCTATTCCCTACAACTAAAGTGTCACAAGTTTTAGTTGATTATGCACTAAACAAGTTTAGAGAACAAGATGGTTGGTTTGATGGATGTAAAAGTGTCCCAATCCTCTTCTTTGCAAGAGGACAAGACAAAGGTAGTAGCAAGTGAAAGCTCTCAAAGAGAGAAAGCCCAATCCTCTATGTAGCAAGAGGACAAGCTCAAGTGTGTGTTTCTTATAGGAACAATGGACATGGTTCATGGGTTCACTTAATCCTCTCTCTCTCTCATCTACGGTGATCATCATGTTATAGATAAAGTACACACAATTGTCATGTTTTAATGGTAGCTTTTTATGACGGCTATATGTCCTAAAACACATAGTTGAAAGAAATACTCATTTGTGTTGCTAGGTCACCCCTCGTAAGGCTAGCGTGGTTTCTCTCACTCCCACATCATACTCTTTCTTTTTACCCCCAGATAAAGGATGTTGGGCGGTACTGTGTCACTCAATACCTATGCCGTGTCACATCGGCCATCCCGTACCCACATACATCATACTTCAAAGTATGACAAATCACAAAAGCTCCAACACAACGGTAAATGCATAACAAATCATCTCACACCACAATATTCACCACAAAGGTATTACATAGATGACCGTAATCATGTTCAGCAGCTCATACGGTACTAATTAGTGAAGCTCAAGAGAGAGGAGAGATACAAAAGTTACCACCACAAACCCTAGTCCAGGGGGTGGACTACTCCCCCTTCATCATGGTGATGATGGTGAGAAGTTCTTGCTGTAGATGTTGATGATGAACACGCCGGAGGGGGGTGGAGCCCTCCGGAGGCGATTCCGGCGGCGTTTCCCCCCTCCGATCTTCTCCGGCGGCAGCCTTCTGTCTCTCTGTTTCGTGGTTCTGTGTTTCTCCGCCGCCTCCTTCGCGAAACGTCGGGGGACCTTTTTTATAGGCGTTTTTAGGTCAAGACGAGTCGGTGGAGAAAGATCGACGGCAACGGAGCCACGAGGGCCAAACGAGTGGGCCCCACGCGGCCACAGTACCTGGCCGCGTGGGCCACCCCCGTTTGGGCCTCGGGCCTCCGTTTGCTGCTTCCTTCGCCCACAGGTCTTCTTCCTTCCAAATATTGACGCCCGTAAATTTCCAGGTGATTTCGTTGACGTTTGGGTCCCTGAAACATTAAAATAAGAAAACGGGGTTTTCTGCCTGTGCAGGGTTAATTCCATAAAAATAGGAAATAAATGAATATTCCAAAAATCATTATAAAACATTGATATAACCCTTATATGATGCAAATATGATTGGAATATAAGCAATTAAAGTGCAAAGTTCATGTATGCATTTTACATGCATCAACATCCCCAAGCTTAATCCATGCTCGTCCTCGAGTATGAAGATGATAAAACTAACATGGACTTTGCAATTTAATACTTAACAATGATATCAAAGATGATTACAATTGCTACATATAGTCAAATGATTCATTCTTCAAAGGAGTAGCAATATGCAAATAGTTTATGAAGTGATATCAAGTATTCAAGACAAGGATGTTCATTGATAGTTCACAAAGTGTAACATGGTAGCAAGTAATATGGAACACATGTATGCATAATGATAAGTAGAACATCCTACAATGGTCATAGAGTGTAGATGAAAATCTGAATATGATAGGTGTACACTTTGGAAAGATGTATATGTGAGTAGAGGTAAAGCATGCATAAGTTTCATCCAACTTCCAAACTCTTCTACTTAAGTTAATGATTGCAATAAGGTATTCATTGGTGTCAAGCTCTCATTGCCCCTATCATAGCATCTTGAATGATTAAGGTTAAAGTGAAAGCAAATATGAGTAGTGTGCTTGATAAAGAATGGGTTGAATGTCTCATGCCCCTTGAATACAAGTACTTACACCATGTGTTACTCAACTTGGGAAACAAAGCAAGTTCAATTAAATATCATTGTAAGCATAATAGTATCATCAAGAGCGTCAACTGGGGTACCTCTTGTCCCAAGATATGGAACAAGCCCATATCAAAATGACAAGACAAACAAACAAAATGAACAATCTCAACACCCTTTTTATTTACCATTTGGAATAGTTTTTTATTGCAAGGTGTATCACAGAAGGTTCACCATAGTATGTAAGTAAATTTCCACCATGAATGATGCATGGCTTAGATTAGCGGCCCAGGCGTCTCTCTAACCATTTACACAAACTCATTTAAACTCACTCTATTTCCACATTTATTTCAACATGATAAGCATCCATAGACAAAAGCACATGATATCAACTAAATGAGATGAAGAGCGTGTTGAAAGCTTGCCATGTGACAGCACATATGGGCTAACTTCCAACCCAA
Organism: Poa pratensis; assembly: GCA_947311845.1. Classification (NCBI taxonomy): domain Eukaryota; kingdom Viridiplantae; phylum Streptophyta; class Magnoliopsida; order Poales; family Poaceae; genus Poa; species Poa pratensis. Next base: position 34,100,330 of record CAMZMU010000096.1, on the reverse strand, counting down.
AACATTCATCAAGCCACAAACATCATAATCTTAATCACAATGGGTCAAGTTTTATTATGCAAATAAAAGAACATTGTGCATCAAGTTCGTGAGAGCTATATAACCAACTTTTTTCCATTGCAATCAATAACATAAACATTTTCATTCAGAGGTAAGATAACACAAACAACATGTTAAACATACTCGGAATAGCATAAAGCCAATAGGTAGATATGGTGGACTCACTGGAATAACTTTGGTTGAAGGTGTTGGAAACAAGTTTTTGCTTGTTGGAGTTTTTGGGCTAGCAAAAGGGAGAAAGTTGACCATCTAGATGCATGCATGAGTGTCCATAGAACTAACTAATCCATGTTAAACCAAGTAAAATAACAATCAGCACCAAAACATGAATAAGTGATAGCTCTACAAAAAGAATTTGCAAACTATTACTCATAAACAAGCTCATGAATCATGCAACTATATGTATCATTAAAAATCAACTCAAACATCCCTTTTCCCAATCTTATAAAAGCATCCAACATATTTCAACCCATATTTCCAGTAGCTCTCTCATATATAATGATAGTGTGGTGGTCTCTCAAGACTCAAACAAAAACAAAAACGACGCTCCAAGTTTATGCGATAAAGTGTTTCGATCGAAAAACAGAAGTTGGACGTGTGCAAACCGAGAGTGTGTAGGTCCAGCGGGGTTGTCTTCACATCCCCAAGCTTATGGTCTTCACCATCCTTGGATAGCTCTTGGTGCATCTCCTCCAATCCCTGTGAAAAAACTTCAAAACACCGTTTCTCCCATTTCTTTTCTGTGGGGTGCATTAATAGTGATAAACAAATATGTTTCTTGCTGCATATAATCCTTGAACAAAAATTCATATGAATGTCCAGAAAGTGTATAATGTTGTATGCCTACTCATAAACTCAATTGGATCAAAAAGATTCAACTTAAAAGCTCAAAGCATGCATCAAACAAAATGGGACAGAATCTGTCCAGAAAAACAGCAGCAAAACGTATTTTTCTACCCTACCAAACTTTCTCGAAAAATTCCGAAAAAATTCATGCATACAGAGGATGAAAAGTTGCAACTACAGTTCAAATATGAGCTCATTCGGAGTTACAGAATAAGAATTAAAAATCATACCGTGCACTGACTCGTGCAGGAATAAAATCTCCGAACTATAAGCAACTTTTCAAACCAAAAGGGTAAAACTTGGCACTTTATTAAAACTCCAGAACCTAAACTAACACAAAGTCTCTTGTTACAGCAAGAGGACACAAAGAAAATCACACAAAAAATAACCGGGTTGCCTCCCGCAAAGCGCTTTCTTTATAGCCATATAGCTAGGCTTGATAGTTTTAATGATGCTCACATAGGAATAAGAGTTGAATATAAAAGAGCATCAAGAAGCAAATATCAAACACATTTAAGTCTAACCCACTTCCTATGCATTGGGATCTTGTAAGAAAATAAATCAATAAAGCACAAAGTGACTAGCATAGGAAGGCAAAGCAAGTGCAACTTCAAAATTTTCAACAAAAAGAGAGAAGACTTAATATTTTTGAGATATATGAAATCATGTCTCCCTCTCTCATAAAAACTTTCAGTAGCATCATTGATAAACTCAACAATATAGCTATCACATGAAACATTCTTATCATGATCCATATGCATAAAAGTATCATTACTCTCCACATAAGCATAAACAGTTTCATTAGGAATAGTGGGAGTAAAACATTCATAATAATCATTGTAATCATCATATATAGGAGGCATATCATAATCACAATAAACTTTATACTCAATAGTGGGTGGACTGAAAATATCATATTCATCATCATAAATGGGAGACATAGTATCATCAAACAAGTCAAAGAACCTCCCCAAGCTTAGATGATTGCAAGATATAAAAGAAACCTCCCCAAGCTTAGTCTAGTGCACACAAGAATAGAAACTTAAGCGCTACGCTCCCCGGCAACGGCGCCAGAAAAGTACTTGATAACCCCCAAGAGCAAGGGATCACTGTAGCACCTCTCAATGTGGAAGTAAGGTATCGATCCGCAGGAGCAAGAAGGAAAAGTTATCTATTCCCTACAACTAAAGTGTCACAAGTTTTAGTTGATTATGCACTAAACAAGTTTAGAGAACAAGATGGTTGGTTTGATGGATGTAAAAGTGTCCCAATCCTCTTCTTTGCAAGAGGACAAGACAAAGGTAGTAGCAAGTGAAAGCTCTCAAAGAGAGAAAGCCCAATCCTCTATGTAGCAAGAGGACAAGCTCAAGTGTGTGTTTCTTATAGGAACAATGGACATGGTTCATGGGTTCACTTAATCCTCTCTCTCTCATCTACGGTGATCATCATGTTATAGATAAAGTACACACAATTGTCATGTTTTAATGGTAGCTTTTTATGACGGCTATATGTCCTAAAACACATAGTTGAAAGAAATACTCATTTGTGTTGCTAGGTCACCCCTCGTAAGGCTAGCGTGGTTTCTCTCACTCCCACATCATACTCTTTCTTTTTACCCCCAGATAAAGGATGTTGGGCGGTACTGTGTCACTCAATACCTATGCCGTGTCACATCGGCCATCCCGTACCCACATACATCATACTTCAAAGTATGACAAATCACAAAAGCTCCAACACAACGGTAAATGCATAACAAATCATCTCACACCACAATATTCACCACAAAGGTATTACATAGATGACCGTAATCATGTTCAGCAGCTCATACGGTACTAATTAGTGAAGCTCAAGAGAGAGGAGAGATACAAAAGTTACCACCACAAACCCTAGTCCAGGGGGTGGACTACTCCCCCTTCATCATGGTGATGATGGTGAGAAGTTCTTGCTGTAGATGTTGATGATGAACACGCCGGAGGGGGTGGAGCCCTCCGGAGGCGATTCCGGCGGCGTTTCCCCCCTCCGATCTTCTCCGGCGGCAGCCTTCTGTCTCTCTGTTTCGTGGTTCTGTGTTTCTCCGCCGCCTCCTTCGCGAAACGTCATGGGACCTTTTTTATAGGCGTTTTTAGGTCAAGACGAAGTCGGTGGAGAAAGATCGACGGCAACGGAGCCACGAGGGCCAAACGAGTGGGCCCCACGCGGCCACAGTACCTGGCCGCGTGGGCCACCCCCGTTTGGGCCTCGGGCCTCCGCTTGCTAGCTTCCTTCGCCCACAGGTCTTCTTCCTTCCAAATATGACGCCCGTAAATTTCCAGGTGATTTCGTTGACGTTTGGGTCCCTGAAACATTAAAATAAGAAAACGGGGTTTTCTGCCTGTGCAGGGTTAATTCCATAAAAATAGGAAATAAATGAATATTCCCAAAAATCATTATAAAACATTGATATAACCCTTATATGATGCAAATATGATTGGAATATAAGCAATTAAAGTGCAAAGTTCATGTATGCATTTTACATGCATCAGTCGCCCAGGCCATTCGAGAGAGCAAGCCAACTGACATGCACCCTGACCTCTACAAGGCTGTCATGGACGCCGTCGGATTCACAGAGGACGCACTCATGGTTGCTCTCAGCCACCTTGTGGACAACAAGACACAGAGGGTGAACTTTGTGGGCATGCATTTGCAACACATGACTCTTTGGCTGAGGACCTTCCTCGCCAAGCACAATGTCCAATAGGCGTGTTGCGAGCGGTGGTGCCGGCAGCAGCATGAAGAATATGAAGAAGATTATGATGTTGTATATTTTGGCTTAGCTAAGGCTTACAAACTTCTCTTATGGCCTGTATATTTTGATGAGGTGGTATATACTAACCCCTCTTGTGATGATGCTGGTGGTAGGATGACACCCGCTTTTTGATGTGGCGGTAGTTTAACACCATAGCGATAGGATGAACTTGTGATCCTCCTTTTGTAATGATCATGCATGCTGTGTCTACTAATGATGAAATAGTGTGTCTTCAGTAACCTCTGACCTTGCTCCTCTGTTCGTAGATGAACTAGTATGTCGTGTATAGAGGGAGGCGTCCAGGAGTGTACAAATCCTGGAGAACCTGCCAGGATCAAGTCGCCGACTTCTCCAACAACCGCTACGAAGGGTTCGAAACATTGGATGAAGCACAACACAGCTACTCTAACTTCCTGAATCACCAGAATGCCATCGAAGATCATGCGGGTGGAGGCAATGTCATGGTGGGCGAGATGATGCTTGCCGATCAGGTGATAGCCTAGATGGACAACGATGTCAAGCCTAGTATGATCAAAGACTTCGTCATCGTAGTTCTCGTTGTGGTGATCGTTAAGCTCCTGCTATTCTAGATGACAGTGCATTATCTTATGATGTAATGCGGTGAAGACTGGTAAGCTCACCATATTTGAACTTGGGTAACCCTGCCTTTGCTTCTACCGAGCCATGAACCATTGTTTGCATGTAACCAAACATTGTGTGGTAGTTGCCCAAGCCGATGCAGCCATAGGTCATGCAGGCCACCAAACGCCCTGCACAACCAGGCTGAGAGGGTGGCTCGTCCAGACTAGGCCCTGACCAACCTGCCCCAGTGAGATGAGAAAAGCCTGCAGGCTACCAAACACGCCCTTGGTGTAGCTTCTGTGGTTGTAGGCTTCAGCAGAGCATAATCCGCATCAAAGCCTCAATTACTTGTTAACAGACTTGGACCTTGGACGGCAGCTGAGATATAGGGAGCATCATCTGCTTGCAGTGAAGATGCAACTGACTGACTGAGGCTGCTCCTCTGCAACGCTTCCACCGCCCATGACAGGACCAAAGGGAAAAGCCTCCGTTTCCAGAGCAGTTCCTCGTCGACGGTTCCCATGGTGTCCGCAGGGGCGGAGGACCCAGTAGGGCAGCCGCACCTTGATTTTTGGCAAAAAAATCGAACATATGTAGGTACTTCCCTGATGTATATATCATTTTCAGTATTTTCTGAAGTTTTGGAAAAGAATGAAGGAAAAAAAACGTAATTTGGGCCACCCACGACTGCCTCAGCCGCTAGCTGGGCCTTACTGGCCACTCTAGCTGGGCCAAACAAGAGCAGCAGCGCATCCCTTCGCTCCCTGTTCGTGCGCTCACCCGACCTCATTTTCTTCCCGTCCTCCGCCACTGGGTGTCCGTACTTGTAGTCCCCGACAATCGGTGTTCCAAGAACCTCTGCTCAAGATTATTTTCAAACACTCAACAGAGAAGATTATTGCTTGCCTACCTTGGGGGCAAGATTCAATCACTCTGTACTCGGTCAAAGCATCCTGAACAGTAGTATTTCGACCAGCTCTAACAGTCAGAGCATCAATAAGCATGCAACTCATGCATAAATTAACACAAACAAGTTGTCCATTCAAATATAGGAACTCCATGCTAACTTGCATAGGTACTAAAAATAGGAAGAGATCTTGAATAATCATGTAGTATCTGTTACTTATCTTAAGTGTCGCAGTCTTAGTTTACATGATAACATCAACATAAACTGCTAACAGATACCTATGAGTTTATTAGGTTGAATCAGAATAGAATGTCCACAAACTTGAGATGGGTCTACCTTGATATATTCAAATCCAATCCTGTTGTATCTCCGAATGAAATAATTTAGCAGGCACAACACTACCCAAATCATTTATCTTCTCAGAATGCTTAAGCTATGTCTTGCTCCTCTTGATTTTCCACAGAAATGACATGTGATTCTATATATAATCGCACAACTTTTCTGTTCTCGCTGTTCCTTTCATTCTGAGATTACAACGCTAACTACGGCAGTGTTAACTGAAACTCTAACTGAACTGAAGAACGAGCTAACATTTAGCAACATGCAGTAATTAGCACGCAGGCACCTGAAGTGTCGCTTTACTTGAAGCAAAGGGAAACACGAGAAAACTAAGTTTACTACTCCCTCCGTTCCAAATTAATCGAAGCAGATCTGGTAATCAAGATCCGAGTCACTTGTGTAAGAACAAGATCTTATTTTCGGAGGCCCTGGTACTGGTAGGCGGCGCGATGGAGATCGAGCCTCGTAGACCTAAAAGTTCATATTCTTAGGCAATATAGGATGTGGATATATCCGATGATTATCGATAGAAATAATGTAACCAGTAAAGTACATCTCTTGAGCGGAAATGCTCGAAGTAGAAAAAGGAAACCGTCTACAGTGATCACATAACCCCAAAATATAGGAACCACTGTGCAATAAAGCTACAACGCTGGTACTAATATGACTTCTCTTGGTGCAGCTTCTGTGGTTTGTAGTCTTCAGCGTCAAAGCCTCAATTACTTGTTAACAGACTTCAAAACCTCCCAACTCAGCCGCATGTGTACCGGCAAGGGAGCAACAAAGTTGAGCTTCTCAAGATCCGAGAAATCACGGTCGACATCTTCAGACTGCAACCCTTGGACGGCAGCTGAGATATCGGGGAGCATCATCTGCTTGCAGTGAAGATGCAACTGAGGCTGCTCCTCCGCGACGCTTCCGCCACCCAGGACAAGGCCAAAGGGAAGCCTCCGTTTCCTGAGCAATTCCCCGTCGACGGTTCGCGGTACGGGGAGTGGCGTCCAGTTCTGGTGCGCCTGGCGTCCGTACTTGTAGTCCCCAACAATCGGTGTTCCAAGAACCTCTGCGCAGTGGACTCGGAGCTGGGGGAGTTCCAGGAGAAAAGAGAGGGTAGTGGTGAGTGTACTTCCTAAGATTTTTGTTCACATGTAAATGTCTGTCTACTGAAATTACCTGATGCTTTCGTCCGGTAAGAGGAAACAATTCTAACCAAGTGAACCCTACAATCATTAGCAAACCAAAATGATACAGATATGATGATGGTTAACATTCAAGTGGTGCAAAGTTAGACGTAATTTGCTATGGTATAATGCCACGTCATCTTAGCATGTATTTTACTTCTTATTTTGTACTCAATGCACTCTTAGTCCTATATTATGTTACTTTTCTTGCCGGATACCGATGATTTACCAAATACAGCTGAACATAAAGTAAAAAACCAGCGAAGTCACCTGGTACAATTCGGGAATATAATTCGGTTGCTGAACCTAAGCTACAATTATTATCATGCAGGGCAACCTAAAGATTGTACTGCAATGCTAGAAAACATTCAAAATATCATCAACAATAGTGCCAGATAAATATTCTACTTTAACTGTATATTACATGTTACTTTGCCGTCAACACTCTGGTTTTCATTAGCTGAATTCTTTTTGCGCATAACATATGGCAGTTGTTTGATACCTTGCTAAACTTTTAGTCTAATTAGTGCAAAGTGATGCTGCTACGATGTTATACAGTATTAGGAGGTATGGGAACTGCAAAACTGATGTGACACATCTAGTTGTAATTAAAATTTATTATCATGTACTGGAAAAAATGTAGTTATAATAAAAATGTGTCAATGCTGAAGTTTAAATCTGGTATCGTTGTCTATTCCTTCCCAACATCATAAGTACGCATAAATTACTGCTCAAACTGATTGCAATATGCTACTGAAAAATGAAAATCATATTGTTATGTTCAGAAGAACTTGATATCTTGACAGAAAACTGCTTTTTGTAAGAGAACTAATGTTTATTTTTCAACACTCAACAGACAAGATTATTGCTTGCCTACCTTGGGGGCAAGATTCAATCACTCTGTACTCTGTCAAAGCATCCTGAACAGAAGTAGTATTTGGACCAGCTCTAACAGTCAGGCGTTCAGACTTGCCATCTTGTAATAAAACCTGTAAAAAGCAGACCTCCATAAGTAGTACTCCATCCGATGCTTTTTACAACCAACAATTTCTCCAGCGGTATATAGGTTTCATGGTACAAAAGTTGTACCACTAGATTTGTATTTCGAAGTACTTCTCGCGTAGTCATGATTTTGCAGTTATTGAACAGTGCAGAAAAAGTCCACCTGACCCCTAAGGTTTGGGGCGAAGGCAAGAACCCTAAACTTTAAAACCAGGTAGCCAACCCCCTGGCCATCCAGATATCCAATACTGTTCAAATAACCCCTGAGGTGGTTTTGCCATTTTGGAGGCGGTATTGCATACATGGCACATAACGCGGCATGACTGATCAAATGAATACGCCCAATTATCAACAAGTCTCTTATTCTTGTCCACTTTTTCCACTGTCTTTGCTTCAAGTAACGCGTTCGCCAGCACAGTGGCGACGCCGGGGGACTTGATCTGTGGCAGTGTGAGACCTGACGGTCACCAGAGGAGCATCCCCGATGAGCTCATGGCGGGGCAGCGGACGGCCATGCTTGGAGAAGAAAGCATGCCAGGGTGTCCCGTACTGCATTGAATCATGGGCTAGTCTTTTTTCAGTATGCGTTGTTAAGTCATCACCACCTGTTGAGCCACATCTATGCAATATAACCCCCCGAAACTACCTCAGGGCGTTATTTGAATGGTATTGAATAGCTTAGGGCTACACTTTTCTAACAATACAATGAATTAATGGTCAAAGCTCAATTTTTACAAACCATGCCAAGCTAAACCCCGATTTATACAAACAATGATCAAGCTACTAGATGAACAAACAACACGGGAAACAAAGAAGAGTTCTTAAAATGAGATGGATCAAGGACACCCAACTTGCTGACAGAGGAACACCCAACTTGTTGACATAGGAGATTGCCCGTACTCACGAACTGTATTAAGATCGCAATCTTCCACCTACACTAAGCAATTTGCCATATAACCACATGTGTGTTCAACTTTTAGAATTAACTCATCTGTCTATAGTCCCGAGTCCTAATTAGTTTTGTATTATCTAAAAATAGAACAACAATTTATATCTACACTAACGGAAGAAAAATGTCTGCCTTCTTGTTAGGTAAAAATCTAATGTATCTGAATTGAACTCATGGTTTATTTCTGGCTACATCCCTTCTCATCGAAGTTGCACGTACCGAAACAATAAAGATTGTTGCTAAATAGAAACAACAAGGGAATAACAACACCTATTCTTACGAACCTTTGCAAGTGGGGCCGACAGTAAGCCTTTGGGATGTCTAGGTGTTCCATAACAAGTGCAACATATTTTCTTTGCAGTACTTGTTGAGTACCCTTCACATGAAAGATACGAGCATCGAGATAAGTATAGGAATAACTGTACAGCTGCATAATATATAATATGGTGCGAAATTCAATAGCAACATTGAGAAACACAGTAGAAGTTACAGTAAACTTACATCAGCCAAAGCATCAGCAGTTTTCTCACGAAATATAGCATGCAAAATGGAAGCGCTAAGTTGAGTTCTACCCAGAACAAGGACCCCACTGCAATCCCTATCAAGCCTGTGGACCTGATAAAGTAAATAAGAGCATCAATAAACATGCAACTCATGAATTAATCAACACGAACAACTTGTTTATTCAAATCTAGATACTCCATGTTAACTTGCATAGGTACTACGAATGGGAAGAGAACTTGAATAATTATATATATATATATATATAACAGAAAATTAAAAGTTTATTAGTTTGATTCAGAATCGAATGTTCATTGTATTGAGATAGGTATGTACCTTGAGAAATTCAAATTCACTCGTGTGTTCCTCGAATGAAATCGTTTAGCAGGCAAAACATTACTCTAATCATTATCTTCCCAGAATGCTTAGTTATATCTTTCTCCTTTCGATTTTGCCACAGCAATGACTGGTGATTCTATACTCTCAGAGAGTATATTATTTTTATTTCAAACTTAAGGATAGACGGCAGGCTTATGCAATACTTCGATGTTTACAGCTTTCGCTACAAGTAACAACTAAACCGCACTGAACTCACCAGGCGAGGTGCATCAGAAGAATTTTCTTCAAACATCGGGGCCAGTACATCTATACTATTTTTAATGCCAACGCCACCTCCAAATAGTGAAAAAAGGCTTTATTAAGCACTCGAAAATCTTATGATACTTCAAGAAAGAAATAATCCTGCATAAAGTTACCTACTTGCACCGGCATTCCAGGGGGTTTGTTGATCACAATGATGGCTTTATCCTGATAGAATTTCAAACAACAAAGGAGATCATTTACCATCCAAACGAATTAACATGTCCTTTTATAGATGAAATTAAATCAAAACCTTGTAAATCTCAAGGCTACGCAAAAACTCAATCTCATTCCTGTTATCAAATTTTCTGGTCTTCTCAGCAACAGAAGATTCTTGAATATTAACAGGTAGAAAGAGGGTATCGCCAGGCACTAGGTGATCTTTTGCTGAAACCTTCAATAATGGAAACAGAAATCATGTACTGTCACTCTGCCAGAGAGCAAACTGCACAGGTAAAAATATGTGCTCTCTTATCCCATCAGGCATAGTATCAACTTGAATTTACAGTGCTTTATAATCTCATCCTGCATTTTTACATCATACTAAGTTTGTATTCTGCAGTAATCAAACCAAAACACAGCACATATTTCAATGATGCAGTGGAAAGAATCAGGCCTGGTAGTATGGGACGATGTGATATGGCTGGATGCAGAAATACAGGAAAGGCACCATCATATGAATGATGAACGCATGGGCAAAAAGAAAAACTGATGCTCAACGAATTCCCTCATATTTATCTCCGTTAGACCATACAGAAAAGAGCGTGACTGTTATATACTTATATGCATGGTTTTTGAGTCGCCGAGTCAAGTCAAGTCGCCGAGGCTGTGGCTAGTGACTTACTGACTTGACTCGGTGACTTGCCCTGATTAGTCGCCCCGAGTCGCCAGGTGAACAGTAGCCTTTTTAGTTTATATTGCACAGCAGCACCGTAACTATAGCAGGATATATTGTCCACTTAGAGTAAAAAAAAAGGCCATACCTGCCTGGCTAGGGGTTTTTGGGCCGAAGCCCATCCAAACTGGCCCATCAGAGTCTGCAGATTAGGGTTACAAACTCCTCTCCCTCTCCCACATCTCTTCCTCTCCCAGCCGCCACCACTCAATCTCTTTCTCTCCCCCCCCCCCCCCACCTCTCTCCTCTCCCCGGACCTCTCTCCTCCTCCAGCGCCGCCGCTCCTCTCTCCCTCTCCCAGCACCGCAGCTGCCGCTCCTCCCCTCCCGGCGTCACCTCCAGCGCTGCCTCGTCCCCACGCGCTGCAGCTCCTCCCTTCCCTGGCTTCCTCCCCTCCATGGCTTCCTCTCCTCCCGCCCCTTCCCTTCTCTCTCAGGCGACTGGCGACCTAGTCTCCGGCGACTAATCACAGCGACTACTCGCAGAAAGTCGCCGGCGAGCCACCAAGTCGCGCGACTTGCTCCGTGAGTCAAGTCGCCTGGGCGAGTCAGCCACGCCAGAACGACTTGGCGACTAATCAGCGACTAATCAGCGACTCAAAAACCATGCTTATATGTGTAGTTCCATAATGACAGGAGTATGAATGAGAATGACTGGTAGTTCGGTTTTACATTATCTCTCTGTCTCATATCACTGTTATGTGTTATTATCTGGCCATGTTAACTGAAGTGGTTATATTGCATCCTAGAAACTATTATAACAAGTTACCGAGTTTCTCAGTTAAGTATCACGTGAAGAAGATGTGATGTTTAAATATATCATCTCACTCAAAACTTCATTTAATAGCATTATTAATGTACTAATAACTGTGTATGTGCTAGCAAACCGGCAAAAAACATACATGATGAACTACAAACGATACAGCGCAAATATTTCTCATAAAAACTGCCAAGGGCTTCTAATTCACGCATGATATTTTTTACCCTTTTCAACCGGAATTGCTCAGCGCTAGCATCTGTGGAAGATGTCTCAGCAATCACAACATTCTTCTTAACCTGTCAGTCACAAAACACAATTAACATCTTACAAAAATATTTAAATTCATAACGCTCATGGAGAAAAATAGGTTGAGTAAAGAGAATAATAAAAATCCATTAGTTTTTTTCATAAGAGGAACCAATGCAGTGGCACATTTTGTCGAGCACGTGGTGCGCACCTTGCGTTGGCGGAAGAGCTTCTGCACCAGCGAGGCCGGCAGCTGGGGGCAGCATCGCCTGACCCACCTGATCGCGGTGGAGTGGGAGCTCCCTTCGTTTTCATCACCTCCTCCACCTTGAAAAATGGCTCTCGCGGCGGCGGCGGCATCGACCGGCGCGAACGGTGGGAGCTCCATCCACCGGTTCCTGTTCCCCTTGTCCGGCCCTCCGCTCTCCTCGCCGACAGTATCTAGAACGTCCTGCCTCGATGCTGCGGTGGCCAGGCCGGCGTACGGCTGTTGCAGCCTTGGCACTGCGCCGCCGGCCGCCAGCCTTCGGAGTAAGAGGAGCGCCGCATCCTCGTCGTCATACGGAAGACTTCCTTTTTTGACCGGCACCTCCTTGTCTTTGGGATGTCCCTAGCCGTTGGATCCATTCACATACACACGCGGCATTTATACACATGAAACCTTCAACAAGCTAGAATATACCTCACGTGCTCCCGCCAAAAAATAATGCTAGCATGAAATATTTAGATTTTATAGCATGTAACATACTTCAAGAAGCTAAACTAGTTAGACATAATGATTAAAGGGTGTGACTAGTGCTCAATCGACTGAGAATTAATTTTTAATTCTCAGTCGAATGACATCAGCAGTTTTGATTTGGAACGATTTCGTTTAATCCTCGATCGATTGGTTGTACGTGCGTACGAACCGTGAGTTTGGGCCTGCTTTATTTTTCGGTTGGTATAAGGCCTTTACGTTAGTGGGCTACCTCTATTTTCTATATACTGTACTAATTTTTTTCTAAAGATGTAATCTGCTTTTTTTTCTGGCAATGTATTAATACTACAGCATGCAGGATGCAGCCGTACATGGAGAATATTTTGCTATACCCTGTTGCTCACAGCGGCAAAAGGATACTTGGTTGTACTAAGCACAGTTAAAATATGTGTGCAGATGTATTGACTTACGCATAATTTGGGTGCGACGATTTTCTCATCTCGCCTTAAAAAAATGTTCATGGGATTTAAAAAATACAGTTGTTTTTTTACTACGCGATTTTTTTTTAACATGTGAACATTTTTTAAACACGAGAGCATTTAGTTTGAACCACATGAACAATTATTTGAACGCCCCGAATAATATTATTAACCTTCGTGAATATTTTCACGAAAACTTATGAACCTTTTTATAGGTTGACGCAAAGCTTAACCCAAATATGGGACAAACAATACCTTCGAAAACACAAGGAGGCATGTGCGGACATAATTGGGCAGCTCTTTCTTTTTTATCGCAGAAGATTCACTAAAAAAGAAATCAGACACAAAAAAAAATGTGTAATTCTAGAATTATAATGGAAGTGCAGCATTTTTTTGGATTTTTTGAACGGTGTGACTAGTTCTTAGTTGACTCGGAATGAATCAATTCTCAGTCGAATGGTGTGAGCATGTTGATTCCTAGTTGTTTTTCTTTGTTCCTTTGCTTAAAGCGGAAATCTCAGCTGCAATCTATGTGTAACCAAAAAAATCTCAGTTGCAAGTGTTGTTGCAACTAGGGCATTTCTCGAGAATATCTCACTTGCAATTGGAGCATCCTAAAGTAAATCTCGGTTGCAAGTGCAGTTGCAACTGAAAAAAAAGAAAAACACTCCGTTGCAAGTGCAGTTGCAACTGTAGCATCCTCAAGAAAATTTCAGTCGAAGTGTAGTTGTAACTGGTGGACAAAAGCATCCTTGAAAAAATCTCAGTTGCAAGTGCAGTTGCAACTGAGACAAAAAAAGAAAAAATCTCAGTGGCAAGTGCAGTTGCAAGTGTAGTTGTAACTGAGACAAAAAAAAATCTCAGTGGCAAGTGCAGTTGCAACTGAGAAAAAAAAAATCTCAGTTGCAAGTGCAGTTGCAACTGGAGCATCTTTGAGTGAATCTCAGTTGCAAGTGCAGTTGCAAGTGTAGTTGGAACTGGGACAAAAAGAAAGAAAATCTCTATTGCAGGTATATTTGCAAATGGGGCATCCTCGACAAAAATCACAGTTGCAAGTGCAGTTGTAACTGGGACAAAAAAGGAAAAAAAATCTCAGTTGCAAGTGCAGTTGCAACTGAGAAAATAAAGAGAAAAAATCAGTTGCAAGTGGAGTTGCAACTAGCTAGGGCATCCTCGAGAAAATCTCAGTTGCAAGTTCAGTTGGAACTAGATTTTTTTAAAAAAAATTCAGTTGCAAGTGCAGTTGCAACCGGGAAAAAAAGAAAAACATCTTAGTTGCAAGTGTAGTTGCAATTGGGAAAAAAATAAAAAAACAATTTCTTGCAAGTGCAGTTGCAACTGGTGGCATCCTGCAGAAAATCTCAGTTGCAATTGGAGTTGCAACTGGGACAAAAAAAACTTAGTTGCAAGTGCAGTTAAAACTGGAGCATGCTCAAGAAAATCTCAGTTGCAAATGAAGTTGCAACTAGGGACAAAAGTATTTATAACCGAAATGAAGTATTTATAACTTCAATCTAAAAATGAAACATAAACAAAAGATTTAAAGAAGTTCAAGGTACGAACAAACTTAACAACATGAGAATACAACTATCATATTTCCTCTATGTAGCAACACATCTATGGAAAAATCAAGTTTCAACCATGGCACATCTAAAAAGAAATATTTTGAAAAATAAAAGTCAGTCGCAATAAGTCTGAAACTGATAAAAAAATCCAGCTGCTACCTAGTCTGTCCAAAAAAGGCATGTGAAGGGTGGACAAAAACTATGTTAAATCCTCTAAACAAAGTAAATCAATACGACACAATTTATTATTAATTTTTAGATAAACAAATAATGGTACAAAATAGCAAGACATAATAAGGCTTAGAATGACAGGAAAAAGAAAACAATTTCAAAGTTGAAAACGTCCATTAATGAAGACATATAAAAACATCACACTAAAAATTAGAAAAAAAATGTAAAGAAAACCGAGAAAAGAATAAAAATATAACTACAAACAATGGTTCTTACGGCAATGAACATAAAAATGGGCTTCTTACCCATGTTGTACAGGTAACTAGCTATAAGAATGATTACAAGAACAAATAAAGCAATAACGGCCCAGGAAATAAATAGGTCCGAAGGGGACGTACAACGCAACACATATTCCCGTTGGAAAAGGAACAAACCCACAATAGCTATTTCCTAACGTAAAGACATGCTCGGTTACAATCCACCATCAATTAAATGGATGGCTAAACACATATTCCCTTCTCGCTCTCTTATGTTACCGGGCTATCACGAACATGCTAGCAAGGTATGCAAAACAATAGAAAAAGGAAAAAAAAAACATTTTTTTTACGAAACTCCACGTAATATCTAGTGGTTGTACAGTCAACTGCTAACTAGCTAAATCTCATGCGACGAATTAGCAAATGTGTATATAAAAAGGGTGTGACTAGCTATCATTCGACCGAGAACTAATTTAAATCTCGGTCGAATGATGTCACCCATGTCTAAGAATACTTTTTTTGGTTTTGCCTCGGTATACACCTAAAATTTAATATGTTCAAAAACACAAAACTCACTTGCAACAAATATGCGATGGAAGAAAAAGTCGGTTGCAACCATAGTGTAATTTAAAAAATAACCAGTCGCAACCATGGTCAACCGGAAAATTTCAAGTTGCAACCAATATGCAAGTAAAGAAAAAGTCAATTGCAATGTTGCAACAAAGTTTTAGTTGCACCTAGACCAGCACGAATCAAAACGATCATCCAACGGATGTGAAATTGACCGAGCTCTACCTCGTAGACGATAATTAGCAATCCCGAAATAGAAATAGGTTAATAATATAAAGTTTGTTTTGGAGATTTCCTATAATACGACAAACCAACCAGATCAACCTAGGAAAAACATTAAAAAATGAACCACAAAAGGCATCTATAATCTTAATAATATTTTGTTCAATATAGACATGAATGTAATTATTAAAAGAATAGTTGGTGAAAAAATAATAAAATAAAGAAAAAGAGATAAAGATTTAAAAGGAAAAGAAAACAAAAAGGAAAAACAATGTCGACGAAACAAAAATAAAAAATAAAACACTACAAGAGAAAAAAGATAATACGACAGACATAAGCGCCGACACAACATCCATAAATAACAATCTACGAAAATAACACAGTAAAAAAATCCGCACACGTGCATGCGGCCCAAAACTGTAGACAAAGAAAAAACAAAAAGAGCCTATCATACAAATTTGGCCCAAATCTTTGGACAAAGAAGAAAAACAAAAAAGCCCATAAAGGAAACTCTGCATCGATCGATCCTCTCTGAGCGCGTACACGAGTAACACGAGCACGTTCAGCTTCAGCAGACAAACAAAGGAAACAATACGAATCTCAAGGCAAAATTGAGTGGTTAGGAAGTCGATTGAGCGCTAAGCTAATTCTCAATCGACTGAGAATTAGCAAATCCGATGATTAAATTGCTCCATATTTTTTACACAAAATATGAGAAGTAATCACCGAGCTGCATTCTCTCTATACAAGATATATTAGCTCTCTAAAAGGTACTCTCAGGAGGAACAGATGTCCACAAAAGTGATTCCACACCTCAGCAAGCTTCCGTACAATTTCATGATACAATTTTGTACATGTGAGTTTATAATACATTTTTGTTTTGAGATGTACAATCCCATAATATAGATAATGACTCGTAATTCAGAAAAGGAAAAGAAAAGGAGACCACCACTGTACAGATGTATTACACACAAGCGTGCACGACAAGTCCTAATAGCTACTGTGCAATGATTCATTTGCCCTGAGAAACCTCATCAGGTCGACATAAACATCATCGTTCGCCTTCACGCTCATGACGAAATCGATGTGGCCATAGTCACCAATATACAACAGCTCTGGCGTAGATCTCAACTCTTTGATGGTACGCTCGACATCCCTGACATCAGCCAATGCGTCAAGACCACCATATCCCATCCACATTCGCAGTGATTCCGGTATGCTGCTTAGGTCAAATGGAGGAGGGCGCAGCTGACCGTAGCGCTTTAGATTTCCCCACAATCCGTAGTCATACCTTGCGAAAGTGCCTTTCCTGATCACTGCATGATAGAGCCAATAAAAACCTTGTTTTAGGATGACAACAAATATTATCGTAAGTATCCAGCAGTTGTTAATGCCTTATGGAAGTTAAGCTTGGAGAAAAATGCTAAATGCAGTATCAGTAGCAACAAAAGGAGTTGTACACTGAACTCAAGAAAACATGGGTTTTCATCTTTATCCTACCTGCACAAAATCGTCCTAAGTTTAGCATCTAAGCAACGGCGGTGGATGACACTCTGTAGAGTTGACTGTGTTGATTCCTACTGTTGGATACTTTTGATGCTTGTCCAAGCACACAGACTAAATGGCGGTTGGATTGTACTCCCTTCGTCCCTAAATATAACACGTACTAGCAGTTCAAATGCTTGAACGTCTTATATTTAGGGACAGAGGAAGTAATAAGGAACTTTGGATGGTTTTCAAGTGCACACAAGCTCTTGATGGTATATTACCAGAACTGCACGTCTTTTAGTGGTACTAAAATAATTTTCCATTTTTTGAACTTTGCTTAGGTGGCAACAGGTACTCATGCAGTTAAGTTCTGTCAGATAAATAAACTTAAGCTTTCTCCACCGTGGACTGAAGTAAACCATAGACGTTTGATTGACTTGTCATTTATCAGTGCATGTTGCAATTCTAAGATTATGGAGACGGACACACATCAGAAAGAGTGAATGTGTTCGAAGGCAAAGTGTAACACATTCAAAAGGACTGAATAAATGAAGGTAATTGTGGACACTGTTTACAACTCTCAGTTGCAACCTACAAAATAAAGGGAAATCATGCCAAGACATATTGCCTAGACAACTTAAGAATTAGACATCAGACAGAAAACATACTCTCAAATAGATGATGTAAGTTTTTCATTGATGATGGATGAGGTTCGTATTCCAAGTAATAGTCAACCCTTGATCCATTGAAGCAACAATTTTCCCCTGAAAAAGTATATGAATTAAACCAAAATAAAAAGAGTGCACTTCAAATAAGCTACATTATATGCAACCAGCACAGAGAAAATGTGTTGTTCAGTCATCAACATCCCTTCTGATGTGGTCAATTTGGATTTTTAAATGGATAATTATACCATCATGTCTTTCCAATGAAGAAAGATTAATATGTTAAACAGACAGTTCACTTCGTTCTGAGATGTAAATTTCTGTATCACCATATCCTAAGTGTTGAAAGAGGACAAATAATTGCTCATGTGTCATGTCATGCATATTCTACTATTACTGAAACAAAACAGGTTTTAGATAATTCTAACCAAAATGAAACTGCCCTTCAAAGCTGTGGTGAAAGCCACTCAACTTCAGTTCGTTTGTCATACTGAAGCAGTGAAACCCTACTGGGAAAATGCTTGAGCTTATTTCTCAACATTTTAGGGCTATATGTGCTATTGATGTTTAGATTGGTACACAAAACTGATTCCCACTTTCAGGGTCTTTTGAATTTGAAATCCACATAAATTGGTTTAGTTACATGCAGTTTTTGTTAGAAATGAGGGAGCAGCCGACCGTATTGGTTGTCTAGGAATATACCCATTGGGTTATTTGGTATCTTATCTAACTAGTTAGAAGTTTATTATCAAACCTTCCCCAAATTCATATCCCAAATTTTCCTACAGATGACATATGGATTTACTTTACAGAAACAAGGGACACATAATTAAGCTGATTCTGAACACAACTAGTACCAAACATCACCGGAATAATGTTTTTTAATCACTATTAGGTGTCCATAATTCTTAAGCCTATATTAGCGAGCACATGAACACAATTTAAGAGAACGATTAGCACCAATGTAGTCTACAATCACTTTTTTTTTGCGAACGGACTTTACAGTCTTTAAATGCTACGGTGAGTGGGTCATAAATTCGATATCTCCACTCAAATAATCAGAGTACTATTCTGATAAGTGATCAATGATGGAACCCCCATGTACCGTATTTTACTGATCAGTAAGGGCTCTTGTCACCATGTCCCAAAAGTCCGCTCCAGGTTTCTTGTAGTCACTAACTCATTATTCTCAGGTCAAATAAACCAGAGTTCCACTGTCCATCTCTTCTCCCTGCCCCCGTGGAACAGCTGCCACCGCCACGTAACCTCGCTACAGGGACACCTCAATCAACCCAAAGGGCCCTTACCAAAACACACACACATCAAACATGCCTACAGAGAATTAAAATGTTCTCCTGAGCCCATCCTGTTCTCCACTTCCTCCCACAGTCCCACTGTCACATAGCAGCCTCGCCTCGATGCGAACTTAGCAGCACCAGGACTCTGTCCAGGTTCTCACTCACCAAAATGAGTACATTAAACATATACCTCACCATGTGGAGAAGTTACATAGAAAGACATGATGCTGTTACTGATGTGAACCGCACATTCTCTAGCTCGTCCACCATCGCTGTCATTGGCTGTTGTATTCGCCACAGGGATTACGGACAACCCAACTGGAGAGTTACCTATAGTTACTTTTAAAATTCATAGCGTTCATTCTAGCATATTCATCTTTAAATTACAATGTGTAGATTGGAATCAGCTGTTGATTCCCAGCTGATTGCCACCAGCCAACAAATTTGTCCTTGATTGTCTGGTTAGAGCCAGTTGTTGATTCCACTCCACCATCACTAAGGAAAGGTTTATGCTTGTTGATAATCTAGGCACTACCCGTGCTGAAGCAGGTTTGTAGGTTAAGGCAGGGGGCAGTTGGACTATAAACTTCACCACCGGCAGAGCTTACTACGTGTCGCAGCAGTGGAACACGGGGTTTCCCTAGTGCTGCCAAAGTGGGTCCACCCCATGTGGGCCCAAGATGAAGATGGACAAGACCAAGACTCAAGTCAAGCTGGCGGGTTCACCATCAGGACACGCAAGGCCTACGTCGACAAAGGGCTCCGGTCCTGGGGGCCTGCCGGGTCCCCGAATCAAGCAAGAAGGCAAGGAAGGACCCGAGAGCTCGAGTTCCCGGCAGGAGGCCAGGCTCCCTCTCGGGTACTTCCCCGCGTCGCTGTGGATAAGCTCGCCACCTCACGCTGGAAGACCTCAGAAGACTTGGGAAGCAAGGCGAAGGCAGCGCGGGCGGGAAGCACAGCCCGTGGTGGTGTCAGCTCCTGTCCACCCCAAGGCGGACGCTCCCACCTAACCCAAAGGAGACGCTAGGCTGAGGAGAGGCCACGTCTCCCCCTAAACTAGATGAGGAGGGTCCTTCGCGCCGAAGGTCCCTCGTGCCCCTCACGTGACCCTGTGGCAACCCCTTAGCCTATAAAAGGAGGACCAAGGCACGGAGAAGGGGGAGGTCGAACGAAGGCACAAGTCCAACCAGAGCAAGACTAGACTAGGGCTGCGAAGGTAGAGGGGAAGGTGATCTCCTCCGGGTCAGGATCTGTCCTTCTTCTACCTCCAGCCAAAGCCCTTCCGGGTACCCCATCCGGGAGGTTCCATTGTAAGCCATACTATGAAGAACCCATCAATCCAGACATGCAGGAGTAGGGCTTTTAGCCTCCGGGCGGCCTGAACCTGGGTAGCTCCTTGTGTCCCTTTGGTTGCATGCTTTGATCGTGGAGAGGAGAGCTTGATCTAGACTCCGCCCGAGAAGACGATTCTTAGCCTCCTTCGCGCCCCGTGCCGAACCTAAAAGGGGGTATCCTATACTCCCGGTGTCCATGCATCGAGACACGACATCTGGCGCGCCAGGTAGGGGGCGCAAGCGCTGGTTTCATCTTCATCAAGTTCATCGGCAAGTTCTTCGTCAAGCATGCCGCCGAAGAAGAAGGGAGACCCTGCGGCGTCCAAGCCGGTTTCTCCCTCACGCACTCAAGCTTCAGCTGAACGCCGTGTTGCTGGCGCGCGGCGGAGCGTCTCACCGTCCCCGCCTCCCATGGAGAGGGTGGCGCCGGACGAAGTGGACGGTCGCGACAAGGACAACGGCCCTGGCGGAGCGGCGGCTCCAAAGGGCACCACCATGCCTCCTCCTCGCTCGGGGAGAAGAGCGTCTGCAACGGCGCTGGCAAGGAGCCCACCGCTGGAGGAGGGAACCACGGCGTTCGCCCCAGCGGGGATCCACGAGCATCCAAGAGCAAGACCTCCGCGCACTCGCGTTCGGACGCGCAAGCTCACCATGATGCTCTAGTCGCTGCCAAGGCCCTGATGCAGTTCCCTCCAAGCAGCGGCGATCCCAAGGTCTACCAAGAATGGAGGACTCGCGTCGAGAGGCTCCTCGACTTCGCCGATGGTGGTCCATGGGTCGAACCCACTCAAGCTCCCACCGTCGACGATCCAGGAGCAGCACAAGACAAGACACGTGATCCGCGAGGCCAGCCTCGTGGTGAACGTCAAGCTAAGACGGCGCCTCCTCGCACCGCACCACCGATGGCTGATCGGCTAAACCGCGATCACGGCGAGGCCATCTCCATCGGGTCGTCTACCTCGCGCAACCCAGATCTTCGTGACGAGCTCAACAGCCGTCAGAACGAGGATATGCGCACCCGCATCGAGCGTCGCCGAGAACATCACCGCCGGGAAGATCGGGGCATCGACCTCGCCGAAGGCTGCCTCGCCCTCGCCCCGAGTTCCGCCACTTCAACTGGCCCAAGAAATTCAAGATCGACGTTCTCCGCTACGACGGCACCACGAACCCCCGGGACTTTCTGCAGATCTACTCTCTTGCTGCGATGGTTGCCGGGGCCGACGAGGTCATGATGGCCAACTGGTTCCCGTTGGCCCTGAAGGGAGACCCAGACTTGGCTTCTCAACCTTCCCAAGTGCTCCATCCGTTCCTGGCGGGCACTGAAGGAGCAGTTTCTGGGGGCTTTCCAAGGCGGGTACGAGCGCCCGGGGCTCCCAGTGATCTCCACGACTTCAAGCAGCTGCCGGGTGAAACTCTCCGCAAGTTCATCCAGCGCTTCACCCAGAAGATGAACACCATCCCGTGCATCAAGGAGGAGTTGGTGATCCAGTCCTTCCACGCCAACGTCCGCAACCCCAAGATGCGCGAGAAGCTGAGCATCCATCGCGTCGAGTCTGCTCGTAAGCTCTGGGAGCTTGCAGATCGGTGCGCTCGAGCTGAAGAAGGAGCCAAGTTCCCCGGGGAGGATGAACCCGAGGACAAGGTCCTCCAGCCAAGAACAAGAAGCGGGACCCTGGACCCGACAAGCGGATCTTCGTCACCGAGCCTCTTCCGAAGAAGACCAAGCCCGCGCCGACTTCCGAGGAAGAAGGTGAAGGTGATCCCTGGTGCCACATCCATCCAGAAGGCAACCACTTGCTCAAGGACTGCCGCATGCTCAAGAACCTCGCCATCCGGGAGCAACGCGAGCTGATGGGGTCAGTCAAGACGGTTGCTACAACTGCGGCACTGCCGGGCACATCGCTCGTGACTGTCCCACGGGTCGCCAAGGCGGAGGCGGCCGTGGATGGAACCGAGGCGGTGGCCGCGGGGGCCGTGGAGGAGGACGCGGCGGTCAAGGTGGTCGCGGGTACAACACTCCAGGAGGCCGCCCACGGCGGCAACGGGGAAGCTCCGGCTCCCCAAGGAGGCAACGGCGGCAAGTATCAAGAAGTCACTGGAGTTGTCGGGTGCATCCACGGAGGGTCTTCTCTGCCTCCCTCCAACGGCGCCTGCAAGAGACTTGTCCGGGAGCTGAACGCGGTTGCTTCTGCTCCGTCCAAGCCCCTGGACTGGTCTAGTCAAGTCATCACCTTCGACCCAGAAGACCACCCTGCAAACACTGCCGGGGTCGGGACCCTGCCGCTGATCGTGTCGCCCGTCATCCACAACTACAAGGTCACCAAGATGCTGGTCGACGGAGGCTCCAGCCTCAACTTGCTGACGGCGAAGGTCCTGGCTATCCTTCAAATTCCCCTGTCTCGCCTGCAAGACACCGGTGTTCCAAGGCGTGAACGGAAGTGTTACTCGACCCCTCGGGAAGATCACCCTTCCGGTCACCTTCGGCGACTCCAAGAACTTCCGCACCGAGGAAATCGTCTTCGACATCGCCGACACTCCGCTACCGTACAACGGCATACTTGGCAGACCTGCTCTGGCCAAGTTCATGGCCGTCTCCCACTTCGCCTACAACATGCTGAAGATTCCGGCGCCGTGGGGCGTGATCAAGGTCAAGGCCGACATCGACGATGCTATCTACTGCGTTCACCAGCTGAACCAGACGGTGGCAATCATGGCGGATGTCCCTCAAGGTGTACAGGAGGATGATGATGGGGCTCTCCCCGGGGGAAGGGCACCCCTGGGGGCTCCACATCTACTCCCCCAAGAAGGCGCCATTCC
Source organism: Poa pratensis (assembly GCA_947311845.1). Classification (NCBI taxonomy): domain Eukaryota; kingdom Viridiplantae; phylum Streptophyta; class Magnoliopsida; order Poales; family Poaceae; genus Poa; species Poa pratensis. The sequence continues at coordinate 34,077,076 of CAMZMU010000096.1, read as the reverse complement.
ATGGCGATCCGCAGCTGACCAAGAAGGTGGCGCTAACCAGCGACGGAGTTCGCTCCATCACCATCGGCGCCCGCCTCACCGACAAATAGGAAAGCGCGCTCGTCGCCTTCCTTCGGGAAAACTCTGACGTCTTCGCGTGGGAGGCGTCAGGTTTACCCGGCGTTCCAAGGGAGGTGATCGAGCACAAACTGGCGGTCAATCCGGGGGCTCGCCCCGTGAAGCAGGTTCTCCGGAACCAAAGCAAGGAAAAGCTGGAATTCATCATCGCCGAGGTGGACAAGTTGATAGAAGCTGGTGTCATCCGGTCGGTTCCCCACCCAAGCTGGGTGGCCAACCCCGTGGTGGTACCGAAACCCATGACCTTCAAGTGGAGACTCTGCATCGACTTCACAGACCTGAATAAGGCCTGTCCCAAGGACCCTTCCCCCTGCCGCGGATCGACATGATCGTGGATCCACGGCCGGGTGCGAGCTGCTGTGTTTCTTGGACGCCTTCTCCGGGTACCACCAGATCATGATGTCACTCGAGGACCAAGAGAAGACGGCCTTCATCACTCCCAAGGGCTGCTACTGCTACACCCGGATGCCTTTTGGCCTCCGGAACGCCGGCGCTACCTTCCAGCGCGCAATGCAAGCATGCCTTGGGTCCAGCTGGGCCGCAACGTTGAAGCGTACATCGACGACATCGTGGTCAAGACCCGGTACAAGGACTCCCTCATCCAAGACCTGCACGAGACCTTCGAGAACCTCCGCCGGGTCAACTTCAAGCTCAACCCCGACAAGTGCGTGTTCGGGGTCCCCTCCGGCAAGCTGCTGGGTTTCCTGGTCTCTCACCGAGGGATCGAGGCGAATCCGGACAAAATCAAGGCAATCGAGCGCATGGAGGCGCCCCGCGGGTCAAGGACGTACAGCGCCTCAACGGGTGCATCACTGCACTCGGGCGCTTCATCTCAAGGCTTGGGGAGCGGGCCTTACCGTTCTTCAGGCTGCTCAAGAAGTCAGGCCCCGTGGAGTGGACCTCCGAGGCCGAGGAAGCCCTGCAGTCCCTTAAGCGCTACCTCGCCTCGCCACCAATCCTCGTGGCACCAGAAGAAAGGAGCCCCTACTACTGTACATTGCTGCCACCAACCAGGTGATCAGCGCTGTGCTTGTGGTAGAGCGTGACGCTCCTCCGAAGAAGTCAAGCAAGATCAAGGGCAAGCGACCCGGAACTCTCTCCCGGGACAACCGTGCAAGAAAAGGCTGCCGGGTGACCAGGGGTCTCACGATCCTGACGTCACTGCAACCTTACCAGACGGCGGAGCCCGTCGGGAATGGAGAATCTCCCTCCGACGAGACTTCGCCGGGGCTACCTCGTCCCCACCCCAAGACGTCGACGTGGAGGAAGCCGAGCCCTCTCAGGACTCGGCGACCCGCAAGGTGCAGCACCCGGTCTACTTCGTCAGCGCAGTGCTGCGCGACGCCCGGGAGCGGTACCCCATGATGCAGAAGCTGCTGCTGGCAATCCTCATTGCCTCCCGCAAGATGAGGCCGTACTTCCAAAGCCATCCCATCACGGTGGTGTCCAAGTACAACCTAAGAAGCCCCCTGGAGAACCCACTTGCCACTGGTCGCATATCATGGTGGGCCATGGAGCTTCAAGGTTTCGGTCTCAAGTTCGAGCACACGGACAACATCAAGAGTCAGGCGCTGGCGGATTCATCACGGCCGAGTGGACCGAGACGGCGTTCGACGACCCGGAAGAGGAAACCTGCCTCCCCGGGAAGGAAGATCCTAGCGCCTGGACCATGCACTTCGACGGCTCCTACACCAAGGGGAAAGGAGGTGCTGGGGTTGTCCTAACCTCACCAACCGGGGACCGGCTGAAGTACGTCGTCCAGATGCACTACCAAGGGAACATCTCCAACAACACGGCGGAGTACGAGGGCCTGCTCGCAGGACTTCGTGCTGCCATCGGCCTCGGCATCAACAAGATCGTCGTCAAGGGTGACTCTCAGTTAGTCATCAAACAAGTGAACAAGGAGTACGCGTGCCCTCAGATGGCACCATACGTTGAGGTCTGGAAGCTGCAGCGGCGCTTCGACAACTTCCGGGCTGTGTACGTCCCACGGGGAGAAAACACGGCCGCGGATGAGCTATCGCAGGTGGCGTCCAAGCAAGAACCAGTGCCTCCCGGGATCTACATCGAGGTCCTCAGGCGACCTTCGATCCACCCGAGAGGCTCGCGACAAGATCTGCGCCGGGGGCTGGCGACCCTTCTACCTCGACAACACGGGTAGCCAGCCCAGAAGCTCAAGACCCGGCAGCCCCTCCAGGCGGAGGAAGCTATGCTTTCTTTCCGTCGGATGGTGCTACCGGTGGAAGGAACCCACCCACCCTGGGCCCGGGACATCGTCAAGTACATCATGGAGCACGCCCTCCCGGAGGATCACGACGCCGAGCGGGTGGCTCGTCAAGCCAAGCTCTACGTCATGATCGACGGCGAGCTCTACCGGCGACGGGACAACGGAGTCAAGCTCCGCTGCATCCCTCAAGAACAAGGCCAAGTACTGCTACGGGACATCCACGAGGGCACATGTTCAAGTCATGTGGCATCAAGATCACTGGCGGGTAAAGTTTTTCGTCACGGGTTCTACTGGCCAACAGTCCTCAGTGATGCGAGCAGCTAGTCAAGACCTGTGAAGCCTGCCAGTACTATGCGAAGAACATACATCAGCCGGCGCAAGCTCTGCAGCCAATTCCAATCTCCTGGCCGTTCGCGGTCTGGGGCTGGACATCGTGGGAAGATACCGAAGTCTGTCGGGGGCCATGAATACCTTTTCGTGGCCATCGACAAGTTCACAAAGTGGGTGGAAGTGATGCCAGTACCAAGACAGACAGCTCAAGCAGCCATCAAGTTCATTGAAGGGATCGTGTACCGCTTCGGAGTACCCAACAGAATCATAACGGACAATGGCTCTCAGTTCACAAGCCGATCCTTCCTCAACTTCTGTGAAGAGCTGGGAATCAAGGTGTGTTTTGCCTCGGTGTCCTACCCAAGGTGCAATGGGCAAGTGGAGCGAGCCAATGCGGAGGTCCTAAAGGGTTTGAAGACCAAGGCCTTTGACAAGTTAGAAGACAAGGGCAAGAACTGGATTGAGCATCTACCAAGTGTCTTGTGGTCCCTCAGAACCACACCAAGCAGAGCCACTCAAGAAACACCATTCTTCCTTGTCTATGGAGCAGAAGCCGTCTTGCCAACAGAGCTCAGGCATGGATCCCCCCGGGTACTTGCCTATGATGAAGACGCACAAGCTGAGAGGAGGATTGATGACATCAACTTCCTGGAAGAGGTGCGGTGCGAGCTTCCTTACGATCTGCTCGATACCAGCAAGGGCTCCGCCGCTATCATGATCGCCATATCCGTTCACGGGTACTGGAACCCGGAGACCTGGTTCTCCGCAAGAAGCAGAAGCTTGATAACATGAACAAGCTGTCGTCCAAGTGGGAAGGACCTTATCGGGTGACGCATACCCTGAGACCCGGAGCTGTTTATCTGGAGGACGAGAAAGGCAGGCCGGAGGGCAACGCCTGGAACATCGAGAATCTCCGGAAATTCTACCCCTGAATACGAACATGAATCGCAGATAGTTCGAGTCAACTAAGCACGCCCAAGGGGCTAGTGTTCTGTATAAGGGTGTAAGAATCGTCGCCAAGGAATAAAAATAAGTTTTTCAATTCCGTGAGCCTCTCTTGTTGTCGTGAAGTGTGTTATCCGTAACAACCCCCAAGCAGGGGGCTGACATGGTGCCGGTGGCTGACAGGTCGAGCGCGAGTAGCCTATCAGTAGGCGCTGCCACCTGATCGTGCCGTACTGCCGCGGTAAGAAGTGGAACGGGCAGTGCTGTGTTTTAAAGAACCTAAACACAGAAATGCACATTCAACTTTGCTTGCGGGTTGCTCCGGATGAAACACTTTCACGACATGTAAGGGAGGGTCCATTCTTTTCCTACTGAAAGTGTGTTATGTGTAGCGCCTCTCCCGGGACAGGAATGGATGCTGAAGAGCGGCTCAGGAGCTGGATACCCGGGAAGGACAGAGCAGATCAAGGCACGGCAAAAAAGCTAAGTCTTTGCATGTGCATCTTGCATTCTAGGCATAATATCTCGCTCGGAGTCAATATACCACCAACCTGCGCATGCTTGACAGTTGATGAGAACCTTTGCGGGGGTAATGCGTCCTCCCCGGCGAACGGTCAGATTTCCCTTCTGGCCTAGTACCCGTGGCTGTGGAGTGGACTCCCGGAAGGCATAGTGCTCTTAGGGGTGCTGCTACCGGTACAGGCGGTTAGAGTACTTGTCACCTAAGAGATCTCCTCAGAAAACTTGACGGCGCGTTAGTGCAAGGGGAGGTTTGGGAAATGACCCCGGGAGTTGAGCCCTAGGATTGCATTCATCTGAACTTACATTCTGAATTTACAATTCTGAGTTACAGCTTTCCTGGATACATATCTAGCCTATGCTACTAAGGCCAGCTCAGGCTCCTGGCTGCGCAGATCTGTCTTCTGTTTTATTGCCTGCCGGGTGCACTCTTTCTTCCGGGGACGCCTGGATGAAAAGATAACACGCGTGCAGATCTTGTCAGGCGCGTCGAAGAGCTCGACCCCCTTCTGCCGACCAGGGCGCTCCAGGGCCAAAGAGACGGAAGATTCCGTCCGCCAGTTCGCCTACGGACTGACTCTCGGCCTACAAAAGCAGTCCAGGTCAAGATCGAGGTCATCCAAGAAAAAAGGCGGAAAAAAAAGAGCAAACAGTGAACCTGTCAATGGCCTCGAGCTCAGCCACAACCAAGGACAGCTCCGGAATACCGGCAGTCCTTTCCTTCAGGATGGACCACAGGTGCGCCTCCTCACTGCCCTAATCCTTGCCTCTTCTTGGGCAACAGGACCGAGACGGCCGCCAGGCGAGCGACATTCTGGGCAGCAGAAGAACGGGACGCAACCTCGCCATCAGTGGCTCGGGCTCCAGCTTCGCTGGGTGCCTCCGCCGCTCCTCGGAAGACGGACTCCGCCGTCGACACGTCGGACAAGGCCCTCTCTGCTTCGCCAGACATTGTTCTGCGGGCGGAGGGCAAAGGAAGAAGAGGAGCAACAAGGCGAGAAGATGTGTCAAGGGTTGGAGTCTGGAGGTCTTTTATAGGCCTCCCACGCTCCACCTACCCCTTGACGCTACGCTGCTGCAGTAATGGGAGCGCGTTTTGCAAAAAACTCGTTCTCATTCACACGGCGACACGAAGACAAGGAGGAAAACAAGATCTTCATTTACAAGGACTACAAGGGGACGATCTTTTTTACAACAAAAAGGTTGGCTCCCATCGAGCAAGGAGCACCGCCGTACAATGGAAGACGCTACTTCCAGAAGTACGTCGTCAAGGCCGCCGGGGAGAGGTCAACGAGATCTCCATGGCGCCCGTCCGAAGCTCCTCGCCTTCAGGAAGACGAGCTCCCCTCGACCTTGATGTCAGATGAGTTTTCCTCATCTTCATCCTCGTAGGAGCTCGAACTGCCGCTGCTGCTCTCCATGCAGCACTCCACGCGTCCGCCATCGACACCGAAGATCTTCACGGAGAGCGTCGCATCTCCGTCGTACCGGAACACCAAGCATTGCCCCCGGACAGGCGGCGGGCACGGGAGAACGACTTCCACCCCGGACCCAGAAGCATGGCGCCTTCAGTGGTGCGCTCCGCCATGGCCCAGGAGGGGCCATTGGGGCAGCCTTCCACTTGCAGCCAGAAGCCGGAGGGTCCGATGTCCTCCGTCGCCATCGCGAAGGAATCCGGCAGGAGAAGCCGCTGCGAGGCCTGCGGTTCAGATCCACGATGAACTCGAACGGCGCGAAGCTGGTATGAACCATGCTCCTAGGAGGGGAGCAGCGGTGCCGCGGCCTCCACGGCCGCCGCGACCGCGAATCCCACGACCTCGCGGAACAGCTCGACCACGAGTGGAGGGGCCACTCTCCGCAGCAGCTGAAGAAGAACGAGGGCGCCCAACTCCTCTCCTCGCTCTCGCCATTGGCGCTGGCAGCTTGTGGGGAGGCCTGGAGTTGGACTGAGGAAGAAGATGAACAAAAGCCAGGGTGCGCCTCGCTTTTATAGCCGGCGGCCCTGTCAGCGTCTCCTCGGTTCTTCCGTTATGGGAATCGAGGGGGCCATCGCAGTTATTCCCCCAGCGGAGTAACTCCAAGACCTTCAAGGCCATCAGAAGCAGAGCAAGGAAGACCAGGTGCCCGGGGACCCACTTTGACCTATCTTTAGGCCATGGCCCCGGCAGCTGGAGCAAGAGCCGCCGGGACCATGCCCGGGGCTACTGTCGCAACAGTGGAACATGGGGTTCCCCTAGTACTGCCAAAGTGGGTCCACCCCATGTGGGCCCAAGATGAAGATGGACAAGACCAAGACTCAAGTCAAGCTGGCGGGTTCACCGTCAGACACGCAAGGCCTACGTCGACAAAGGGCTCCGGTCCTGGGGCCTGCCGGGTCCCCGAACCAAGCAAGAAGGCCAGGAAGGACCCGAGAGCCCGAGTTCCCGGCAGGAGGCCAGGCTCCCTCTCGGGTACTTCCCCACGTCCCTGTGGATAAGCTCCCACCTCACGCGGAAGACTCAGAAGACTTGGGAAGCAAGGCGAAGGCAGCGCGGGCGGGAAGCACGTCCCGTGGTGGTGTCAGCTCCTGTCCACCCCAAGGCGGACGCTCCCACCTAACCCAAAGGAGACGCTAGGCTGAGGAGAGGCCACGTCTCCCCTAAACTAGATGAGGAGGGTCCTTCACCCCGAAGGTCCCTCATGCCCCTCACGTGACCCTGTGGCAACCCCTTAGCCTATAAAAGGAGGACCAAGGCACGGAGGAGGGGAGGTCGAACGAAGCACAAGCTAGAACCAGAGCAAGACTAGACTAGGGCTGCGAAGGTAGAGGGAAGGTGATCTCCTCCGGGTCAGGATCTGTCCTTCTTCTACCTCCAGCCAAAACCCTTCCGGGTACCCCATCCGGGAGGTTCCATTGTAAGCCACACTATGAAGAACCCATCAATCCAGACATGCAGGAGTAGGGCTTTTAGCCTCCGGGCGGCCTGAACCTGGGTAGCTCCTTGTGTCCCTTTGGTTGCATGCTTTGATCGTGGAGAGGAGAGCTTGATCTAGACTCCGCCCAGAAGACGATTCTCAGCCTCCTTCGCGCCCCGTGCCGAACCTAAAAGGGGTATCCTATACTCCCGGTGTCCGTGCATCGA